>CAMPET010000230.1:97615-117961 GCA_946803715.1 Beroe ovata | reverse complement strand
CTGTCCAACATATTATGTCCAGTGGACATGTTGTGTCCAATGGACGTCTAATGGACAAAAATCTACAAATCTTATCACCCTTTTGCCAAAATTTTGAGGGGGAATAAAGTTCTACCTACGTGCTTCGGATAGTAATGGACTGTTTTGAGAATAGGATAATGTTAAGTATATCTATAATATCATCAAAAATAGAAATAAATGAAACAAAAATGTAACTCAAACAAAAGATCCCTTCACAGAAGGAAGNCTCTCCTCTCTCCCCCACAAAGTAGAGGTTGCTCGCTTCAGCGGTGCACCTATAGACAGTGCGACACATTGTCATTCACTGTGTCACGGAGTATAGTGCCCTCAACGCTATCATCATTGTGTCACGGAATTTCAAAACACATGAATTTCAAGAATCAAGGAATAAATGTTCCTCAAAACAATCGAGATGAGCAAACCCCTGATAAAGAAGCAGCAGCAGTATACCTGTTAAAGTGTATGTCATCCAGTGCAATGTCTCCCTTCCCAGTACTACCGATCGTACCCTTGAACGTGACCACTGCCTGGTGCTTCTCCCCCACAAAGATCCCGGCGTATCTCCACCCGTCACCGCTATCACCAGTCTGAGACCACGCCTCCACTTGTCCGGAGGTGTCAGTCACGTATACCTGAGACAAGAGAGAGTGAGAGAGGTGTCAATGTGTGGAATGCGTCTTTCCTCACTTTGATTCTGTCTTCATGATTCACGTTAAATGAAGAACTTTATTCGCAAATCAGAGGAGCACTTGTGAAATTCGGCCAGCAAGATTACTTTACTGAATGTCATGTTTATTGTTTACTCAAAAACATGATGTTTCTTACCTGAAGTTTTCCTGACCCAGTACCCTTCATGTTGTACCAGAAGGTAATGGTACAGAGAGGACCAGTGTTCTCAATGGTGTGAGATACCAGGGTCCCAATCCTGCCTCTGTACCCAGCAGTGGCGTTTAACAACATGTAGTTGCCCAGAGCGTTTCCTGGGATATGGGAATTCAAATTACAACAAATTTCGGTGTTGTTGGCGTAAACTGAACATTCTCCAGAAAGCAGAGATTCCACTGATTTATGGAGTAACTTATGGTCACGTTGATCGAGAAGCGGTATTTGACACTTGTATTTCCCTTACCGAGCGTATGATCGTATGCGGGTCCTGTCTCGGGAGGATTGCTCGGTCCCCTGTGTCTCACCCATTGGAATGTGCTGGGTGAGGTCCAGGTACACAGCCCGAACTCGAAGTTGCAGGAACCATCTATAGGGGGTTTATAAATTAGTCAAGGACAAGCTGAGTGAGGGACTTATGTCAAATATCAATCATGATTCTGTTTTGTGTGTGTAAGTTTGTGTGTGAGTGACAATTGACCCGAATATTGACCCCTGACATTTGCCCTAACCATAACAACAACAGTAACCCAAGCCCTAACTGTAATTGCCGGGGGGTCAATTGTCGCACTAGGGATTGTGTATGTGTGGTTACTCTGTGTGTATGCCTCAGTGAATTTCTGCAGTGTGCATCGGTGTTTTTATCATTGATTGAATATTGGTTGCTACTAACCTTGTCCAAACATGTAGACATCGTTAGCATAGTATCCGCCCCTGCCATTTACACATAGATCAGAGACACCATACTTGTTGTAATCAGTGCCCACATCCCTACCAGAGTAGCAATATCCACCGTTTTGCAGTGCAAATGCCTGATGGGATTGGTTCAATGAAATTTTATTCTAATTCATTCTATCTACGTGCTTCGGAAAAATATGGATTGTTTTGAGAATAGGATAATGTATAATGCATATCTATAATATCATCAAAAATAAATTAAATCAAACAAAAATGCAACTCAAACAAAAGATCCCTTCACAGAAGGAAGGCTCCTCTTTAGAATACTCTTCTTCTTCTCTTGATCAGGTGAAGTAGGCAGAGACCTGGGTCGTCTCATCTTCCTCAGGAATGTCTTGCCACGTGTCAAATTCCTCCTCAGTTTACGTCCCAGAGTGGCATTCTTCTCATTCCCCGATGTAGCTCGTGATACACGTGTAACTTGCAGCTCCTCAGCAGCTGATTTACCCGTGAGAGTACGTGCAGGTGGTGGGGAGGTGGGAGTTATCACGGGTGGGGAGGGAAGTTGGGCTACTGCTGTAGGTGGGTCTGTGGTGTAACAGAGGGTGGGACTGAGGACTGGACCCACAATAGAGGGGGACGTGGGTGGGAGAGTCCCCGCACTGGACTTCTCGTAGTCGGTGAAGTTGAATATCGGCATTTTCATCTCTCGGATAGTTGGCATGGCAACGTCGTTAGTGAACCCAACAGAGGAAGGGGATTTGGAGATGGGAACGTTGGATGAAGCAGGAATAATAAGAGTCGTCTCGGCCATGGTGAGGTCTTCGTCTGATATCCCCGTGGATGTGTACTTGGGGAAGAACATGTCATCACAGAGATGAGATTGGAGGAGCATGGGAGGAGGAATGCTGCGTTTGGAAGGGAGAGGAGGAAGTGATTTGGGAGAGGGCTGGGTGCTGGGAGCAGGAGGGGAGGGTGGTGTCAAGGGGGCTGGAGCAACTTTGTTGTTCCTCAGTGAAGGAAAAGCACAAAGAAGAGATAGCATTGCGAATTGGATAGTGTAGTAGTAGTAGTAGATGTTGATTATATAATTTGGGATGACTATCTGGGGCAAACACAGTATAAATACCCCATACCAGGAAAGTGGTGTCAGGTGGATCAAATATCTCAGGTCTTGTTAGCATGGACACAGAGCGGAGATCGAATTGCGGTAGTGGTGTCAACGGTGGTATGCAAACCCTGCCCATGACACCTAGCTGGGTCACATGACACAACACCGTAGAAAAATAAATGAGTATGGGAAACTTCAATATATTCATTCTGAGCAGGCAATGTTACAGCTATGGTAGAGCTGTTCAAAACAGGAAACAAAACTTAAATGCTGAGCCGAAAGCTCAAAAAACCTGACATCCGATCACCGATTCGGTCTACTAACCGTGTATTTGTATTTGAGAGCTCTCTGAGCACACATGATGGTCGCGTTCTGGTAATCTCTGTAGTCACCAAGTCGAACAGGGAATGCTCGACCAGAACCAACTTCCGTGTAGCAACCGATGTTGACAGCGTGATTATCTGACAACAGAGGAATTTGGGTTACCAAGGGTACAGTTGCAGGTGTTAACTAGGGAATCAGCACATCATAAGATTTCACATATCAATCGGGTGAGAAATGGGAACTTCCCTCATCTTACCACAGTCGTTTTCGTCACTGCCATCCCAGCAATCGTCAGTGAGATCGCACACCCTGTCCTGGGGTATGCACCGCTTATTTGCACACGTGAACTCCGCGTAGTTGCACACCGCCAACTCCTCATCTCCACACTTCCTGAATGCCACGTCATCGACTGCCAGGTCACTTAGGAAGGAGCTCCCTATCACGCCTGGGAGGGGGAGATGTTAGACATAATGGTAGTGGGGTGCATTATTTAAGTTGGTACACCAATACACGTCATACTGTTACATATTAATTGATCATACTCAAAGTGATGAATCATACCCTCTATCTCGATGGAGAAGTTGGTCTGAGCACCGATGTACGCCCCACTCTCGTACCAGACATCAGCCCCGTGATCGAATGATTTCTTGAGGAGGAGTGACCTTGCTCCGTTCTGTACCATGAATATGTTGAGGTGACCGATATCAGTTCCCATCATGTGGTACCAGAAGTTGATCTCGCACCTCGGGCCAGCCACGTCCAGAGTGGGACTTGCCAGAACTGCGTTGTCACCCTGGGCCTTATTGGACCCTTCAATGTAGATGTAGTATCCTGAGAGGAGGTGATATATCGTCATATCATAGGAAAAATGCAATATTGAGAGATCATACGACTGTTTTTATCCAATTCTTACCTGAAGTTCCGTAGTTTGAGCATGGTGGACTCTCACACTTGGTAAACTTGTTGTTCTTGCAGCACAAACTGTTGAAGCTCAGTTTGCTACCGTCGCATTTGTTTCCAAGTCTCGAGTTTTTCCCCTCCACATTGTACTTACAGCAGTTACTGCCCTTGTAGTAGACGTAGGGGTACGCTTTGGGACACTGAGATCCTGCAGCGGGAGAACTCAAAGTAACCACATGTTAATCATGTTTGAAGGAGCTACCATTTTATTTGTTTATGCTCGCAGACTAATTGGGGAGAGCTGTACTAACCCGCTAGCTTCTTCCCAATCGTATGATCAGTAGTGGGTCCGGTACTGTTACTCGATGTCCCACCAGACTGTCGCGACCAGTTGAACTTATCATCCTTCTTCTGACTCCAGAAACAGAACCCTGACTCGAAATCACAGGATCCCAGGACTTGGAGAGTCGCTTTGGCGGAGGGCGTGGCCACACCGTTGTCAGCGGTACACTTGTATGTACCGGAGTAGTCGGACACAGTGTTGGAGATAACAAGTGTACCATTGCTGTCCACCTGAAGTGAGGGAGATATGGGGTGAGAAGTTAGGGAGTGGGGATAAGGTAAGGTGGGCTACAGGGTGAGTGAAGAGGGGTGATGAGGAAAAATAGGAGAAGTCAGATGTGAGGAGAAATGGTGAAGAGGGGGAAGTGATAGAGGAGGTAAATTTATGATACACACCTTGAAGTTATCATCATCTGGTAGCGGACTCCCGTCCACAGTCCATACCACACTCGGCTCAGGGTACCCTGTGGTGGCACACTGCATGGTGAAGCTGTAGCCACCCGGCACAACGCCACCTGTCGGCGCTGTGACAATCTTGGCGGGGGTGACAGGAGGGGCCTTCACATCATCGAATATGTAGACAGAGTACGCGTTGTAGCTGCCCTTGTTCCCGTTACAGTTCTTGGCAGTACCGTCCTTGGCGTACGTGTTGATGGCGTCAGGTCCGGTCAAACACTGACTTCCCTTGTACACACCAAACACCTAGGTTTTCCATAATTGTCATCAGATGGACACAGGGTAATATCATTCTATGACAATCTTTTTACAATCACTCCTGAATATGGTTCTGAACCAGTGAACCACACCCTATCCCAATATGAATCCCCACTCCGATACATGATGTACTGACCGTGGCACCGTTCTGGAGAGCCGCCTCCTCACAGAGCTTGTTAATCCCGTTGGGGGACCAGGAGAACTGCTTGATAACAGTGGGCAGGCCGGGGGCAGTCTTGTTGTACGAGTAGCACCCGATCAACTTGGGGGATTTGTAGCTCTTGATCGAACATCTATTGGGATGATATTAGGGTGACAGCGCTGGGAGTGGTTAGTTACAGGGATCTACCGCGAGTGCAGGGTTCTGGCTCGAGATGTTGGAAAGAAGGGCGCGCGCCCTATTGGACACAGATAACAACATCGCGCAAAATAATTTGTTCTAGTCATCGCCCCGATTAACCCACCCGTAGAATGAGGTATCATCAATAGCCATGTGCCCATCAGTACTGCCAGTGTCGGTGTTAGCCCTGAATCCCACATGATAGTCCCCGTGTTGGCCCACATTCACAATGGCCTCCTTCCACTCGATACCCTGTGCTCCTGATGCTGTCCAGAGCATGGAAGTGGTGTTCCCCACAATTGCGATAACCTGACATGGTCATATCGTCATTGCTTAAGAATGGAACAAGAACACCATAAACGAATAGCTAAACACAACCCCACTTATACATTCTGAAAGGTGCTAAGGAGTCTAAAACGCTGAAGAGCCCCGATCTTGTTCGCAGTACTCACATCAAGAGAGCTGATGGCTCCCTGGCCGTTGATATTGTACCAGAACTTCATGCGACATGTTGGACCAGTAACCTTGAACTTGGGGGTTTGGAGGACGGCTGTGTTCGGGGAGGGGAAGCCAGCTGTCTTCACATACATGTAATGTCCTGAAGTGTGAGAGAAATCATTGGAAATGGAACAGTCTAGTACCTAGTTGTCTGGTCTAGTGGCAGCTACCAGAGAGATATGAAACTATCAGACAACCGGAGCTCACCGCATGATCCTAGAGTCGGCTGGGTCTCCATCTGGGATGTCACACTTCCAAATCTGTTATCAACTATAGATCCCCACTGGAACACTAGATCCGCACTTGGGATCGGGGCCTGGGACACATTGTTATTCGTGTGTTTAAATGCGGGTAGAATTTGCTCCAAACTCATAATTACTGATCATTTCCAGTCAATTGAATAGGTACAAGATGAAAGATCTGCATCACTAAACGATTTCCCACCTTGCAATTACTGGCGAATTTGAAGATGTCAGAAGCGGTGAGCACACTACTCCACATGTAGACACCGTATATTTTACCGGTGAATGCCTGGCTCCGTTGGAATCCGCCACCCAGCTTGTCTTGCTCCTGTTGAGAAGCGGAGGTATGAGTTAACACTCAAGATGGGATCAGGACATCGATACGAACGTACTGGTGACATATTGTCTACCTGTCCTATAACAATAGTTCCACCAGCAGCAATAGAGTATCCTTTCCTTATGGCAGGGAATGTGTTCACCAACGCCCCATCCACATATGCCATCAGGTCCCCGGTAGTGCTAGTCCATGTGAGACAGGTATGATGCCACCCGCCATCATTTAGCTTGATCTGGAGAGAGAGAGCAGTGAGTGATGAATAGTGAAGCCACACAAACCTCATCACTCATATCTCATCACTCATAACTCATCAGCTGACGTCACGAGAATATATAGTCAAGACCAAAGTTACTTACTCCAGTTTTCTTCCAGAATCCCTTAGCCACCACTTGGAACTCGAAGAGCTGTCCCATGACGAGCTCGTTAGCGCTTCCGTCCGAAGTGGCCAGACTGAAAATGTACCCCCTGCTGTACTTGTCACTGCTCGCTGCCCACGCACACACCGTCACGTCAGTTAGCTTTGGCAAGCTGCTTTTTGTGAGAGCGTAGTTTGACACGCTAGCCGGGTACGGGAAATTGAGAACCTTCACATCCGGTCCTGCAGGAATAATTCATTCTCACTCAACCATGAGGGGTAAGCATGGTAACGGAACTGGTTAGCATGGTAACGGGTTACCAGGGTCACTATCCTCGCGTTACTAACCAGTAATAGTGTGGTCGGCTGGCATGGCACTATAGAACGTCTCGTCTCCCAGAGAGTTTTTCTTCCAGTCGAAGTTGTCGTCGAGTGAGTTGGTGAATCCACACTGACCACTCTCGAATGAACAAGATCCTGATAGTACAATGATGCAGGAATATCTATAAATAAGGTGACAGCGCTTCTCTGAGCTGTACACATGTGATATCATGCTCACCACAGACATCACTTATCACAGACATCACTTATCACAGACATCACTCACCACAGACATCACTTACCACAGACATCACTTACCAGTCACCACAGACTTCACTTACCACAGACATCTTCATCCTCTCCTTGGGAGCAGTCCTTCTCAAAGTCACACACTTTATCCATTGAGATACACGTGGGATCCAGACAGTTGAACTCCTTGTCAGAACACAGCGGCGTAACTGAGATGGGGAGGACGTTATAGTATATCACGGCGAGCAGTGAGCACTACATCACAAAGAAAATGAGCGCTAGAAAACACCGATTATTCCGCCGCAGCTCTATTAGCACTGGATAACACTGATCCTGCGCGCAGCTCCCTCTCACCTCCACAGTTGATGAGTTGGATGTCGTCCAGGGCAATATCTGAGGTGGTACCATCCATCCTCGCCTCGAAGACGAGCTGGGAAGCAGATCCCCGTCCTATGGTAACCTCGGCTGTCTGCCACTTGCTATCCCCTTGTAACGTGGTGCTGTTCCATACCTGGGCCGTGTGAAGAGAGGGAATTGAGAGATAAATAGATGTTACGAGTTGGAAATGACGGGGGTTACTAGGAGGGGAATAAAGAGTGACACAGTGAGCATGACATGAAATTTATCTAAAACCTTGTTTCGCACCATTTCCCCCCGTGGCTAAATGTGAAAAATATGTGTCATGAAATTCGCAGCAGAAATTCGGCTGACAGTAAGCTTCAGCCAAATATTTGATTGAAAATTCAAGTTTTCATAGGTAAAAGTGGCTATAACATCAATGTAATGGTCCCTTCCAATCAACGCATCACTCCCACAACCCATGGATGATAAACCACTGTCGTACCGGAGTGGAGCCGAGAGCGTTGGAGTTGTTGAGCCAGAGTGATCCTGGGTTGTCTCCGTAGAGGTAGAACGCGAACCGGACTTTGCAGTCCGTGGTGAGCGTCATCCAGGGGGAGGTAACGGTGGCTGAAGACCCTGCCGCCTGGCCAGCCGCCTCCGCGTACAGGTAACCACCTGGGATAATATTTTATGGGCTACAGCAGGTTTCTCGATAAGGTCTGGAGACAGTAGGACGGGTTTCATTGCACTCGTAAGTCCTGCCTGTGAGCGGCTTTTCTTCGCAGGACATCCTCACGCTTCCCATTCATTCCCATTCATTGATCATTCCCGACATTCTTACCTTGGTTAGTTTCCGTGGTGTGGTCGACGAGTGGTCCGTTGTTCTCTATGGCATCAGCTCCCTTCTGCTTCACGAAGTTGAAATCAGAGGACTTGGAGTAGATGTATCCGCAGAGGTCCTTCTCAAAGTTGCAATTCCCAATGACCGCTGAGAGAATTGGCAAGAATGTTATCATATATCTGGGGTAATAACACTTCGATATATAAGGTATTAAGGTGGTCTTTTCCAAAACCACTCAGTAAATTGAAAATTTGCATTGGATGATTATATAGCAAGGGGATTTGTACTCACGGCATCCCTGTTCATCACTCCCATCCGGACAGTCCTGTAGTCCGTTACACACTTTGGTCGCCGCCACACACATCGTGCTCGTCTTACACTCAAACTCCTTAGATGTACACGCGGCGGGCGCGGTATCGTGGCAGTGTAACATCGCCACATCGTCTATAGCTATCCGTGATAGGGGGGATGTTCCCACGGTAGCGGAAATATCCAGAGTGTATGAGGTCTTCTGACCGATAAACACGTACCCCTTACTCCAGCCGTGGCCCTGGTCACCTGGGTGTACGTGAGTTTCACAAACAAGCAACGTACAGAGAGCTGGTTATAGCTGATAAACTATAACAACGCGCCTGCTACTGCATAACATATGTAGTCGAAATAATGAGCGTGTGGAATGTGTGTGTGAAATTACCGGTTTTAGTCCACACGGTAGCTCCATCACCGATGACACTGAGTGAACCGATACCGGTACCGTACATGCTGTACCAGAAGCTCAGCGTGCACCTCGGAGAGGTGTCCGTCATGGTGAGATACATGACAGCAGAGTACCCTGACCGGATGTTGATATTCGGCAGGTATGCGTATTTCCCTGGGGGGAGGGGGAGTGAGGGTCAGATTACCAGGGTAAAAACCAATTCATGAGATGGCCACTATTTGAGCAACCGATATGGAGGCTCTCCGAAACCCTTGCCAAGAATTCGAGCAACATATGAAATATCAGAGATTATACCGAGAGGTGCGATCAATATCCACTCCACTCACCACAATCAGGAATGTCGCAAAGCTCGTACTTGACAGCAGGGTTGGTTGTGTAGCACCATGGTGCTGCCTTGTTGTCAGGGTTACGACAAAAACTGTGGTCACCCAAACCGTCACTCGTTGACCGAGAATAACTGGCGCGGAGATAATATGTGACTCAGCACCAATTTACAGCGAGTGCTATTTGTAGTCAGGTATACTTCCTGTCCACAGAACAGGAGTGTTTATACATCTGTCTAAAGCTCTGCACATGATATCAGTAGTACCTGTGCCAGTGAGGCTTGAGGGACGACCACCGCTGACAAATCTCACCACTGGCAGTCACACTGACTGTTCCCCTGTATGTGTGACCTGGCGAGTGATAGCAATGTGAGAATATCATGATATATCACGTCCACTCTCTCGGTCATACAGCTGATGGCAGCTATACCCACCTGTAGACGTTGTCTTGCAGTCCTTGTCGGGGACCAGATCTCCCCCACTAGTGTGCTCGTAGGGAGGGCCTGTCATGTAGGAACTATACACGTCACTCGAGTCAAAGTCAAAGTTCAGTCTGTCAGCGGTCGATTGGGTCCACCCACAGAGATTACCATCGTCAAAGTTACACGCTCCCACTGCAATTGGGAAGTGATAGGAGACGAGATTAGGAAATGGAGCCTGGATCACACATACCACAGTTGGAACACATACCACAGTTGAAACACATACCACAGTTGGAACACATACCACAGATTGAACACATACCACAGTTGGAACACATACCACAGATTGAACACATACCACAGTTAGTGGAGTTTTCATCAGTTCCGTCGTAACAGTCAATGTTACCGTCACACACGAGGGTGTGGTCAATACACTGTCCAGAGCCACACTGGAATGCGGACGACGGACACGGCGCTGATACTGAGCGGAGAGAGAGAATAGTTATAGCTGGAGGGTAGATAATTGGGTGACATTGATTCGATTGTTTGTCAATTCAGTGATAGATGTTTCTATGATGAATCGACAGAAATTAAAGAAAATCTCGCCAAAACAGTGCTTGATGTATTGTTATAGAAATGAATTCACACCTTGACACTGATATGAGACCACGAGTTTCTTATTTCCCGTGCACGGATCACCGTACGGGTCATTGTCAGCAGTGAGTGAGCAACTGTTCTTGTGACTACACTTCTGACGGACCTGAGGAAAGATCGGGGGTGATATCAAGGGAGTGGGGGATCAGGGGTGGGNTCAGGGGTGGGGGATCAGGGGTGGGGGATCAGGGGTGATTGACTGGATGTGAGTGACATTGAACATTGAACAAAAAGGTGCTATACGCGACTGCTTGTGTACAATTTGCTTGCCACTGCTTATTCTGCACTCACAATGTTGAATGTTTCCGGTGCGTTGCAGCTCGGTTGAATGCCATACGTGGCACTCTCGATGAGGAGTACCATGCCCTGTGGGCATTGCAGGTTGATAGTGCTGTTGGTGCAGCCCGCAGTGGCGCCAGGGTTCTGACACGCTGTCTGACTGAGTGTCCCAGAGCAGGATGCGACAGAGAACGACTTGCTCAACCCTCCATAGCTGATGGAAAATTAGAGATAATTCGGAACACCCAGAAACTATAGGTCAAGAAGTCCAGGTGATGGTAGGATATAAAGATGGGATTGTTTCTCACTCAGCACTGGATATTCCGTTTTGCTTGCTGCCTCTGAAACCCTGTGCTCCCCCGGCGATTGTGACGAAGGCGCAGCCCCCGTCAAGGGAGGAAATTCCGGCGTGCACCGCAGCAAGGCAGACAGAGGACCGGGCAGCATACGACCCACTTCCATATACGGTACCTGATCGGGGGGAGATATTCCATGATGATATCCAGTGTTTGATTAGCCATGCATTGATCAAGGAGTCATGATAAGGTACGGCTTGACTCACCAGATTTCTTCTTGCAAGCCGGACAAGTCAACATGTACGTGTTGCCAATGACGTAGAACGTGTTGTCAACGTTAGTCGAGCACTCTAGTCCCTGAACCTGGGTCTTGACACTAATCTCACAGAAGTTGAGAATCCGTGGGTTACCAGGTAGATAAACCGTCACAAACCGTCCTGATAGAGATAGTGGATAGTTAACCTAAGCACACACGTGATTGTCGGGACGGTTATCATATGCGGAGCAGGATGATTTACCCGTCATGCCGCAGTCGATATCCAGCGATTTCTGCCCGTTTGCAAAGTTGAATTTCTTGTTCCCGCACGCGGGATTGACGTCAGGTGAACTCTCGTCATCGGTGTCTCCAACCCGCAGCTCGAACGGGCTGATCCTTGCACTACCACTATCCATCCTGGGAGTAGGGGTAGGTTAGCGACCACCGGAATACATTGAGATTTAGGATATGCGATGGTTCAAGTCTGACGCATGACGATTACAGGAACGTCTGGGTAACTTTGATGATAAATAGGACGAGATTTGTTGTAACGAACATTTTACTGTAGCAATAAAACGAAGCGTAAAAAATGTTCGTTACAACACTTCTCGTCCTATTTATCCTCAAAGTTACCAAAAGATCCTTCTTTCACACACCATGTCTGTGCAACCCTTTATAACGAACATTGGAATATGGCAATCATCCATAGGGAATACAACTTGATAATGTAGTATTCACCTGTTGACGATGGTTACTCTGTCAACTTGTGATGTCTTGCCGAGGTCTACTCGGAGCCAGGGATCAGTCTCCTTGGTAGCACTATGGTAACAGCTACCCCGGTAAAAGTTGGTGTTCTCATTACCATCCAGAACTCGGTCACACGTGGCCTTGTTCAGGACACTCTTTGCGCTACACGTGGCTCCCAGTGAGATGTCTGGAGAGAGTGAGTTGGAGAAATGGGGGGTAGAGGTATACAAGTTGTGAGATATGAAACAGTGTAAAGAGAGTTGCGGTGGAAGTGCATTCAAACTGACTGCCGGGTTCCAGCCTCCCCCAGCAGACATAAAGAAACTGTTTTGAACAGTGAATAATATGGTATTTGACAGTCAACATATTGTCTACACTCACCCATGTAGGAGCATAGCTCATCTGACCCATCAGCACAGTCCTTGATGCCGTCACACCTCTTGTTCTGGTCGATACACTCGCTACTGTCACACGTGAACTCACCCAGTTGACACGGTACAGGAACTGTACACGGGGAGATAACTATAGTGCCATGGTGGGGAAAGGAGAGTACGTACATCTATATTGCATGAGACGGGAGGAATAATCTGCTCTCGTTGTATGAGAGAAGAGGAATGAGTACTGGTACAAGTTAAGCAAGCCAGCAAACCGTACCCAGATTACAAATAGGGTAGTTTCGCCCACATATCGATAGTACTTACCCTTGCAGGAGTACTCAATATCGAGAGTAGCGGTTCCCGGTGTACAGCCACTGTTACCCAGGATAGCAGCACTGGTGTACAGCTGACACCTGTCCTTCCCGTCACACTGTCCACTGACAACCGTCATGGTGTCAATTCCACAGCTCGGTCCACCAAATGTGGCGGTCTTCGTCTTGATTTGCATTCCTGTTGTTCATGGACACATGTAACGAAACTTTTAACATGTAATTACAACTATGAATGGAGAGCATGGTGTCACCAGCCTGGTTCAGATGCCTGGTTCGGATGCCTGGTATCATGAATCTGGCACATGTCTCTCTCTGTACTTACCTGGTGGGCATGTGAGTACAGCCACAGAGGAGCAGGTACCAGTGTGTGTCTCACAGGACTGTCTTTTCACCGTTCCTGAGACAATGCAAAACATGACGTGGAGCATTAAAACTTGATGGTAAACTTGATGTAACTTCTGTGACGGAGAGGTCTGTTTATGTTATGCTGTGTAAATCTACGTGTTGGTGGTGTGATAGGACGTTGCTGGTTGGGAAAACTGGTTGAGGAACCTACTAGGTGCAGTGTGGAACGAAACCGGTACAGACAGATGGATGATTGGACACACACGTGTAGCTGGTGTTTAGTAAACACCAGCTACACGTGTGTTTACAGCTACACGTGTGTTTACAGCTACACGTGTGTTTACAGCTACACGTATGTTTACTCACCCGAGTTGTCACAAGTACAGAACCGTTGCACCGAGGAGAAACTAGCTCCACACTTCACCTTATCCGGAACACTGTCAAACCCGACACACCGACCGTAGTTCACATCTCCCTTCTGTGACACATAGCCCGGCTGATCATCGTTAAACCACTTCTTGGATCCCTTGCTCGTTTTGCAGATAGCAGGACCGACTTTGTTGATGAGGGCGGTGAGGTCACGAGTCACGATGTGGGTGTTGCACACCAGCCCCTCGTCTTGGCAGGCGGTGTTACAGTTCCCTCCCTCCTCACTCATCAAGTTGAATGATTCTGCGGGGGAGAGAGTCATATCACAGTTGGAGAGAGGGGGTATATAGCACAAAACCCCTGTTCCTGAGCTGAGTCATGTTAGAACAAGAACAATAGGAGGGTATTGCTGTTTAACTGAAATAGAGAGCGAGCACCCCTTTTCTCCACCTGAATCTACTTATCGCCAGCCAGCCCTCTCTATCAGCAGGAAACTTACCAGCTGAAAAGATTTCCAGCTCACAGACGGTCAGAGCAGCAGTCTTAGCCAGGGTGATGGCCACATATTGACCTCTTATGATCGGATCACAGTTGACAATCGCCTAGGTGAGGGGGATAGTGATTGACGAAATGAGGAGAGGAGTCCTCTCAGAGGTGTTTTCAAATAGCGTGTATTTATCCCGATGCTGGTCGAATGTTTTGGCAAATGGTGACACACACAACGCTGAATGTCATGGTGACCGAGGGCGAACACACCTTGTCCCCATTAGAGGGCATATCGTACGTTCCACCGCATTGTGACCCGCTGGTAGGGTCGGTCGTGCTGTTTCCAACATAAATCGTAAACTGAGTCAATGATGTCGGTGCTGTCACCGTCACCTGATAGAGGGAACATGTCACATGGGGAGTGCTATATCACCTGTCATGAATTCATGGCATACTGTCATATATCTCGGACAATGGATAATGGATATGATGCTGTGCGCTTGAACACAGCGTGTTCTCATGATTCAGGTATGGGAGAAGTGCGAAAGTCACCTGTGAAACCCAGAATTGATCTCCTAAATCTATCCATAGCCATGGTGTGCTCTGACTGTTTGTCGTTGCACAGGAGGCGGCCTTGGTGGAGTACGATCCATCCACAGCAAGATCACATCCCAAACTATTACTAGTCGAGCTCTGCTTACAGTTAGCTTTGAATGCTAGCTCTGCAGTGAGAAATGGGGGGGTCAGAACATCATAGCGCACTTCAGCTCTGGTGTCATGGAATCCACTGAATTCAATTCAGTACTACTATGGTACTATACTATGGTACTACTATGAAAGGATAGATAGAAGAACTTACCACTGTTAGCTACTTTCGCACCGTTGATCTTATCTGAAACCAAGGTTTAGGTCAGCAAGTTCGGTTTGGTGTGGAAAAATCGCAAGCATGTAGGAAAACTTGTCTCGACAACGAAATGTACACACAACTATACACACAACTGTAAACCAACTATACACAGGTTCACAAGGTCAGCGCTCCACACACACAAACAGTGTAATGTCACGCGCGTACTGCGCACTGATTGGTGGAGCGAGTGTGGATTGCGGCGTTCTGATTGGATGCGCGCGCAGGAATGATTCAAATCAATCATTTGCTCTGATATACGGCATTCCTCATTTTTGTACCATGTACATTAGCGCTCTCTGGCTATGTACATTGTACATTGTACATTGTACATTTTACATCAATATTTGCTCAAGTTCTGCCTTTCGTGATGCGTCATTTTGATGAACTCAAGGCATTCAATCACTTCGTATTGATCCAGTTATTCAATTCAATATTTATGAGAATACTGAACAGTTTTCGTAACTTTGTAAACAGTTTGAATCTGTCATATTCATAACACAACATCAGTTGAGATACAGATTTTCAACCTATTTTTAAATTTTAACTCACATATGGTACATGCTACGAGTAGCAGAAGATGCTTGGCTAGCATTCTGCAGGACGCTTCCCATCAACGATTGTACCATAAACTGTATAACGCCTTTCTTCCTTCCGAGAGAGAAAATTCTATCGTGAATTTCGTTCAGATTGTAACACGTGAAACAAAACAAATGTTCAAATGTCGAAGTATTGGTCGTTGCAGAGTCTGTAACCCTAGCTTGCTGTTATCTGGGTGAGAGAGTTGTGGAGTCTTATCTCCCCTCCCGCATTCCTGCATCCCGGCAAGTCCCGTGACCTCCCCCTCTCAGTCGTGCTGCACTGCTTCCCCCTCGTGATAGCAGCCTAAGCAGGAGGGGGGTTATCATGTTTCATCCCACTATAATCACACAATGCTTTCCAAGCCAATCAAGCCAGTGCCTGCTGTGTGGGAGCTGGGCGAGACTTTGTAATACTGCACCAACACACGGTAAATGCAATTATTATGATTTGGAATTGTGTGATAAGAAAATGCTTTTCTTATCGCAGCTGCGCGGCCACACTTCCGAGAAAAACTGCACTGTACCCGGGTTTTACGGTGAATGTCCGCGGGAAACGCGGGTCTCACTCTTATTCAGAGTGGGGAGAAAATTATAATTGTGAGAGCATCACATGGTGTGAGTTTTTGTGTAAAATGAGTCCGTTATCAGTGCTAGTGGGGGATGCAAGCTGGTACACCCCTCTATTCCTAATCCAATTAGACATGTTGAATAGCATATGGGGTATGAGCATTGAACACATACATTGAACCGGAAAACTAGCGGCTAAACATGGTCACGAACAGCTGTAATCCTACATTTGACAGACGGACAAGCACCAAGTTAACAAGCTAGTGCAAGAATTGTATCCAATCAATATATGGCCGAGCAATATTTTGAAAAAATAATGAAACAACACTTTTTGAATTTAATCAGAAAGATATAAGGCAAAAGGGTCATAAGATTTGTAGATGTGTCCATTGTGTCCANAAGTACTAGCAAACGTGCCCTCGCGTACAGGGGGTGATATGGGGTATGAGCATTGAACACATTCATTGGAAAACTAGCGGCTAAACATGGTCACGAACAGCTATAATCCTACATTTGACAGACGGACAAGCACCAAGTTAACAAGCTAGTGCAAGACTTGTATCCAACGAATATATGGCCGAGGAATATTTTGAAACAATAACAAAACAACACTTTTTGAATTTAATCAGAAAGATATAATTCATCAGAATCTATTCAAGAGTCAAAATTTTGGTCAACAGATAAAAAACAAACGAAAGATTCTTTAACTTACATAATATGATTCCCGATAACAATAAAACACGCCATGCATAGCTATTTCCCTTTGTCGGAGGGTAGCTAGTTCGAGACTCGGGGAAATTCTCACTCATGAAAACAGTAAACTGTCGGCAATCCACTTTTTCCAATCTCTGTGCTACTGATATTCAAGGAAACATTTCATAGGGTGTATAACAATTTGATAAACATGCATACTAAACATGCGTTATTCTCTGCTGCTCAGCCCTAGCACGGTCTCCTCCATCATCGTGTGACGAGCCCATCTGAACCAGAGTGGTGGGAGCTGCACTCTCCTCCTCCTCCGAATATTCCTCCTCCTCCCCCTCCTCTTCAGATATTATCTCGGAGAGAGCCACTGCCGTGTTCCGGGCTCGGGAATAGTCCATGGGAGTGGGCAGGGAGAAACAACAGGGCAGGAACCGCGAGAGAAGCCGGAGTTTGGTCGAGAACTTCTTCCGTCCCTCGATCATGTTCTTGTGAATCTCGATATCGGCTTCCTCTTTGAGCGACCAGAATATGAAGAGAATGTCACAGAGTAGACAGACTGATTGAGTGAAGGACAGGAGGAACAGCGTTGCGTATATTGTCAATATCCTGTTCTGAGAGGGAGGGAAGAGAGGGTCAATTGGTGTGAATTGTGTGATTGCGTGCGACGTGCGTGATTATATTATGTGTTATTGTGCGCAGTTGAGATGTGTGACTACGAAATTTCAATGAAAAATCGTATGTCAAAGTGTGCAGTCATGTGTGAGATCAACAGCCGTTTTATGGTCGGAATTTCACTGAACTGATTCATTCTCGCGTGAGATTCATGCGACACTGTCACTCCTGACACTTACCTTTGTCAAGTCAGCCACATACTTGAGACACGTGAAGAATGTATCTTGGGCATTACAAATGTTAGCACAGATATCTGCGTCGTAAGTACTCTCCTCATTCTTATCACATCTTGAGTCACAGTTGTCAGTTTCTGTGCAGGTTTTCTTGCATGTCTGGGAGGAGATGTGCAGGAGATTCTTCATTGCAAGTGTCATTTATAGAGTGGGGTTGTGCAGTGAGGAAATGTACCTCTTGATTGGGGTGTGCATATTGGGGTGTGCAAAGTGTCATGGGATGTGCATGTGACAGTTTTTCGTGAGATTTACATGTGCCGCCGTGCGATCTTGGTACTATCACTTACATAGTATTTGTACTCCTGGTACTCGACAATCAGAGTGTCAGACAGCTCGGTTTGACTATCGTACCCGCCCTCTGGGATATCTGAGGATATAATGAACTTTGATATCGGACACAATCATGTGCTGGTTAGGGAATTCATATCAAAAATCAGCATATAATTCTCGCGGCAGGGTTTTTAAGATTTCTCCATATCGAGCGAGTTGGAATCACTCGCCTAGGATGAAAGAATGAAAGATCCCTCGCCTAGGGTGAAAGATCCTGCAAGAACTGGGACCTCCTCCCAACAGTCATTGGTCACATATGTTGTCTAGTGTACGCATACTCACACTGCATATGGCAACTCTTTTCCACCCATAGTAAGTTATAGATGAAGTAATCGTTCTCAGTGAGTGGTTTTGACGAGTCTACTGGTGTTGGGACATCTCCTTCCTTGCCTGATCAGTATTCGAGATGCAGGCGATTAATTAGTAAATTGGTCATAGCAACTTTGGAAATGGAGTTTGATTTAGATCTCACTGTGGTCAATGTCGCTCTGATAGACCAGCCATGCTCCGTAAAACTGATTCCGGTTGTTTGTGATGATCTGTTCTCCGTCTGTCAGGGCGGTCCAAGCTGCGATACTCCCCACGATCAACAAACACAGCCCCAAACACCCGTAAACAATCAGTGATCTGACAAATATATCAGATTAATCAATCATTCAATTAGTTTTCAATTATTTGGTTGAATAATGAAGTGAGCAATTGCCCAGGTTTTTGCAATCTTCCCGTGTCGAATACCTGCTCTGTCGTGACACAAATCCTATAGCTCCGATAATTCCATGAATGAGTACAAACACCCCCGTCACCACAAACTTTGTCTGAAGAATTTGGGAAATATCGAAAAAAAGGGTTCATCAGCGATCATTAAGCTGTTGTTACAACTTCCATCCATATCTAAAAGACGAATGTATATCACTGAGGAATGAGGATCTTTTCAGTTCTCTATACCTGAATGGGCGAGAGATATTCACTCCCGCTCACTGTAATTGGTGTGACCTCATATCCGATGCCGACCCCAAAGTTGATAGCCCCGAGTGTTAAGTTGACAAAGTTACAGAAGTGGAAAACCAGTCTCACTATGTCCAATGTGTGGGTGGCCGGCTCGAGATTGTCCCCAATGAATGCTGCCACAGAGTTCTTCCCCTGCGACAAGCTTATCCTCCCTCCCTCCCCCATACTGAAATAACCTGGAATATGGGCGTGGTTCTATACTTGATGGAGGAGTACACCAGGCAATACACTGGCAACTTGCCAATCTGCTTGCTGGAGCTGCCACGGACCCGGCTGACACGGGATCCCCTGACACGGGATCCCCTGACACGGGATCCCCTGAAGGGGTCCCTGAGGGGGAGAGACCCGTGAGGGGCGTCAGTCAAGGGTCCAGGAGCTCAATTCAGCAGAGTACCAAGTTGTCTATACAGTGGGAACAACTGGGTTATACCTGCTCAATGATTTCTAGTGTGAATCTGGGTCCTGTTTGGGTGTTTTAGGTGCTGTTCTTTCCAACAATTGATTGATAACATTTCTGAATAGGAAATATTTGAAGAGAGACCTCGATTTGAATGCAGGAGCTGTGTAATATACACGTAATACTCGAGCTATAAGCACGGAGAACAAAGAAAAATGGTGGTTCAAAACACAGAGTAAAGCAGTCCAGTGTTTACAAGGCAACTGTAATACAAGTCAAACAATAGGCTATGCACATTGCACAACTCTCTTTCTGTGTGACCTTACTAATGAAGTCA
Organism: Beroe ovata; assembly: GCA_946803715.1. Taxonomy (NCBI): domain Eukaryota; kingdom Metazoa; phylum Ctenophora; class Nuda; order Beroida; family Beroidae; genus Beroe; species Beroe ovata. Next base: position 98,126 of record CAMPET010000230.1, on the reverse strand, counting down.
TAGGATCAATATTCAATTACTAGTAATAATTAGTATATGTGTGGGGCATGAACAATAATGCCATTTAACAACTCAGAATTCATTTAAAAAGCCCAACTCTGACGGCTGGATTAATTCTGACGGCTGGACCAGTATCATCGACCATAGAACTATAATACGATTGACAGTGTGCAGCGAGTGACATGCGGTACAAGTGAGGATGTAAGTATTAACACACGGAAACAAACACTGTGATGACTAGCAGATCCTATCAAGTAGTCAATCTATAAAGCATGTCATCGAGATACAACAGCTCACCAGGATATTTATATCTTGCAGTTTTACATATCATCCAGAGCGGTGTTATATTTTACAGGCTTCCTCGAAGTTGACCCGTAAATCCGACTTCAAGTTTAGTGACCGAAATTCTTGTTGAGTGCGTGAGTGAGCGATTGAGTGAGTGAGTGAGTGTTTGAGTGAGTGAGTGAGTGAGTGAGTGAGTGAGTGAGTGAGTAAGTGAATGAGTGAGTGA
>CAMPET010000230.1:61743-87514 GCA_946803715.1 Beroe ovata | reverse complement strand
TTTTTTCGCTATTTTGTGTTACATAAATGCGTATATCTCTGCCGTTTTTTGAGCAAACTCGATGAACTTTTCAGGATATTACGGGCAATATTAGGCCTCCACGACCCCGTTGAGAGCGAACGTTTTTGAGGCTCAGAAACGGAAAAGCCACATTCTTCGAGTTAGGGACTTGAAATTTTTTTTGCAAAAACTTATAACCGATACCTACCACACCTCCAAATTTCATCCGGAAACTCCAAACAGAAGCTGAGATATGGACGTCTACTTTTGCTTTGTCCACTTTTTTTTGACACACCCTGTACTATTTACTATACTGACACTTAGGACTTAGGTAAGAATAATAGAGCCTCGTTACCACTGTAAGGTACCAGACTCCGTAAAGTAATGTTACAACTAAACATCCAATCAGCTATTGTCATTCTGCCCCACGGCACCATTAGGTCCCCTGGCCCCTGAGCCCTGAGTTTCGAGAAACTACTTGCTAACTCCCAATACCACTTTACCTCTATTGTGTTTGGGAAACTTCTCATCACATTAAACAATGGCCCCTTGGCCCTTACGCTGTTACACGCCCATGTGGTTACGATTCCCCATTCCCCAAGCCCTATATCTCCACTCTAGATAGTCAGTTCATGCTAGTCAAGTTCAAGTTATAACGAGTTAAGTTGCTGCTCTATTCGCTTATTTCCATCATATCAATGTTGCGAACTGTAAGATTCATTCATTCACTGCAATGATTTTATCCATTCACTGCACTGAGCTACTATACCTTGTCATTTCACTGTTCACATGGGCACATCTGATGGACTTAGCCCACTCTGGTGGCGTCTTGCTGTCTTTCTGCCACCAGCCATAGTCCTGTGAGGTGGCCACCGGGTTCCTGTGCAGATCAATGGGACCTGAGGGGCATTAGTGTCATCAATACACATAGTGGCTCAACTATAGTGCCGATAACAAGTATTGGCTCCTTAATATTCGCGCCAGTAAGATAACAATAAGAGCAGCGACTACTGACTGGTGCAGTACCTAGAGCAGTGACTAGTACAGTACCTAAAACAGTAACTATAGTGCAGTACCATTGCAGTGACTAAAGTGCAGTACCATTGCAGTGACTATAGTGCAGTACCATTGNCGGTGGAATATATTTATTACTGATATCAAAATTCATATACAAATGATAGGATTTGATAAATAACAGCTCAGCTTACTGCTTTCTAGCTAAAATCGTTTAGGTCGAGGTTCAGTTTAAATCGAGGTTCATTTATCAACTAATGCTACAGTCTACACTTTAATAACAGAGATTCGTAGAGATCAACACTTTGCTAATTCACAGAGATTACTTAGACGATAGTAATGAATGAATAGAAATATATTGTGATAAGTAAGGTTTTATGATAAACCCAGACACAAACATCATAATATATAAACAAAATCATGAGCCTGTTAGTTACATTGAAATAGGAATTAATGTTTAGGGACACTTATAAGCAAATAATACCTACACGTTTATTTTCCAAGTTTAAGGAAAATATCCCTGGGTAGAAAACGAAAGTGCAAGTCGTATTATCGGTTTATTAAGATTTACCAGTACAAAGCAATTTCGCCTATGATAACAATCTGATCTCTTAACTAAGAAGTAAGTAGGAAATACACACATCAGTACTCTTGTTATTGAATCGCTAGTTGGTAGATGCATGTTGATAGTAATGTGCATCTTGATTCTTGCATCACAATCCTGCTGTGCAGTCAGTAAACTGTGCTAAAATAGTTTAAAATCCTTGTTTGTCTTCGACATATCATCAACAAACCTGAAGAATTGTGGTCAAGTGTTATAAAAACGGTAAGTTATGAATTTGATTCTATGGTCGAAAGAGAAATAATATTCAACTGACTTTATAGGTTTAAGGGGGATCTATAGAATCTTCAAAAATCAAAAACATGAAATGAAAAACATGAAATAAAAGTCATAGGAACTAGTTATAGTGTCTAGTTGGTATTTATGTATTTGTGGTATCACGCGACTCGTGATACCCATGGACTAGATCCCACCTAGAAACGAATATTTTCCTCCTTGGCCACGCGTCTCACTGGACGTGGCGAGATAATCTACTATCTACAGGGTGTGTCAAAAAAAGTGGACAAAAGTAGACGTCCNAATTGAAATTGACTCAACTTTAATTTTGTCTCGCGCGCGGGTGCTTTTACGTTAAACTAAGTGCGAGCAATGAAAATTGCTACACAATAATTCGAAATGGTATCGCGCGTTACATGAAGTACTGAAAAATGAATTTTGAAAACTCAAACATAACAAAGAAATGGGTTGTCTCGGTGGAATATATTTATTACTGATATCAAAATTCATATACAAATGATAGGATTTGATAAATAACAGCTTAGCTTACTGCTTTCTAGCTAAAATCGTTTAGATTGAGGTTCATTTATCAACTAATGCTACAGTCTACACTTTAATAACAGAGATTCGTAACAGAGATTAACACTTTGTTAATTCACAGAGATTACTTAGACGATAGTAATGAATGAATAGAAATATGTTGTGATAAGTAAGGTTTTATGATAAACCCAGACACAAACCTCATAAAATATGAACAAAATCATGAACTAAACAGTGTGCTTAGTTACATTAATGTTTTAGATCATATTTAGCGACACTTATTAGCAAATAATAGTGTTAATGAATACCTACTCGCATTTTCTCCAAGTCTAAGGGAGGGTAGAAAACGAAGCTGCAAGTCGTATTATCGGTTTATTAAGATTTACCAGTACAAAACAATTTCACCTATGATAACAATGTGATCTCTTAACTAAGAAGTAAGTAGGAAATACAGACATCAGTACTGCTGTTATTGAATCGCTAGTTGGTAGATGCATGTTGATAGTAATGCATGTTGATGGTAATGTGCATCTTGCATCGCAATCCTGCTGTGCAGTCAGTAAACAGTGCTAAAATAGTTTAAAATCCTTGTTTGTCTTCGACATATCATCAACAAACCTGAAGAATTGTGGTCAAGTGTTATAAAAACGGTAAGTTATGAACTTGATTCTATGGTTAAAAGAGCGAAACTGATTTTATAGGGGGCTTCAATCTTCATAGCATCTTCAAAAAACATAAAATGAAAAATATGAAATAGAAGTCATAGTGTCTAGTTGGTGTTAATGTATTCGTAGCCTCCAGCTAAAGTCGTGATATCCATGGGATAGATCCCTTTCCAACATATAATCATTAATCCAGCTATTGTCATTCTGCCCCACGGCACCATTAGGTCCCCTGACCCCTGAGCCCTGAGTTTCGAGAAACTACTTGCTAACTCCCAATACCATTTTATCTCTATTGTGTTTGGGAAACTTCTCAACACATTAAACGATGGCCGCTTACGCTGTTACACGCCCATGTGGTTACGATTCCCCATTCCCCAAGCCCTATATCTCCACTCTTGATAGTCAGTTCATGCTATAGTCAGTTCAAGTTCAAGTTATTACGAGTTATGTTTCTGTTCTATTCGTTTATTTCCATCAATGGTGCGAACTGTAGGATTCATTCATTCACTGCAATGATTTTATCCATTCACTGCACTGAGCTATACTACCTTGTCATTTCACTGTTCACATGGGCACATCTGATGGACTTAGCCCACTCTGGTGGCGTCTTGCTGTCTTTCTGCCACCAGCCATAGTCCTGTGAGGTGGCCACCGGGTTCCTGTGCAGATCAATGGGACCTGAGGGGTATAGTGTCATCAATACACTGAGTGGTTAAACTATAGTGCCAGTTACAAATATTTTACCCTTTATATTTGTGGCAGTAATAACAAGCAATAGGAGCAGCGACTACTGACTGGTGCAGTACCTAGAGCAGTGACTAAAGTGCAGTACCATTGCAGTGACTAAAGTGCAGTACCATTGCAGTGACTAGAGCAGTGACTTAAGTGCAGTACCATTGTAGTGACTATAGTGCAGTACCATTGCATTGACTAATAGTACTGCACCATTGCAGTGACTATAGTGCAGTACCATTGCAGTGACTAGTGCCGTACCATTGCAGCACCACCCACTTACCTAGTTCATTGCGAGAGTGTTTTGTCTTCATGGCGGTGAACTTGACGTGCGACCCGTCAGCAGGGGTGGGTGTTTGTTGTTCTAAACTCTGAGCGACAGTGTTGTCATAACCCATGTATGTGAGATTGAAGAAAGACATGGTGATACCTGCCTATCATTATAGTGGTGGGGTTATCAAATGTGTTAACATCTTTACCTACCGTCCGCCGACCTAGCGTCCGCCGACCTAGCGTCTTATACCCCAGTGTTGAAAACTATTAAATCTATATCATTACAACTCTTATCAAAAACAATCTTTCTCGATTGCCAACACTATCACATCATTACCGTTATTAATCACCAAATTTAAATCTCAATTCTGAGAACAATGATTATGATATGTGCTGCACAAAGCCTATATCAAAGCCATGTGTTCGACATTTAGCAGTTCAGTTTTCCCATATCATTCATTCCTTATTTCCTTCTTGCTGGTAGCAATGAAATGGTTTCCTACTCCATTCGTCCAGCTTGTGTTAATGCAATATTACATCGTATATCACGCAGTAGGAAAATCCATAATGGAGTGAGGAATCAGGCTTGTGATAGGAATGTGGATTAAAAATTGAACACTTATACAGATTTCAATCAAGGTTGTCAAAAGTCTGCGAGCGACGCTGGAATTTGATGTTGGCACACACTTTGCAATCATCTGCCATGTTCTTCAAGCACACCACACAGTACACTGTGTTACAATCATCACACCTGACAGAGAGATATGGAGAGGTGTGAATCGTATATTGTGGACTGTGGTGTCAATCACCTGCTACTCATTCCACTTATTACTATACGAAAATTTGCAATCTACAACCACTTGGCAACAATAACGCAACAATAAATCAACAATAAATCAACAATATGACAACAATTTTGTTCATGCCCGCAAACGACGTGTTGCGTTATGCCACGTCATTTTCTTATTGTTGTCATATTGTTGCCTTATTACCGCGTTATTGTTGTGTTTTTGCTGTGTGATTGTTGTGCTATTGTTGTGCTATTGTTGCGTTATTGTTGCGGTATACTGCTGCATCGACACTCGACACACTCACTTCTCCAGGTACTCTTCTCTGCGACAGAGGGCACAGGAAGGTTTTCTCAACCAGGGGAAGAGTTTCAGCAATCGGTTATTCTCGGATATGTGACTGAACAATTTCTCTCCGGCGTGTTTCCATGTGCTCTTCCTAGCGCTGAGGATCTTAGCATGGAGAAACTGTACCCTTCGAATCCGCTGACTGCGGAAAAAGCTGGAGAAGGGAGGGGTACGTTAGACAATGGTAAAGATGGCAACTATTCCCCAAATCGGTTCAATCCAAGGAGCTGAGACATACCCGTCACACACGCAGTGCCTTATCCTCAGGAAAAAGACCTGGACTACAGATAACAGAACAATAGACAGAGCTATCATGATGCGGAATGTGACCGCGTAGTAGTCTATCTTGTCCGGCTCTAGGAAGCATGGGGCGGAGTCGAACTCCAGGTTAACTGTAGTGGTACTGTTCGCTGAGTCACCCTCAAACACAACCTCTGAAACATGAGCAACGTTATTAAAAAAGATGAGATCCCGCAAGAGTAGCTCGGAAACGCATAACTTTGATGAGAAATAGGACGAGTAGTGTTGTAACAAACATTTTACTGTAAAATGTTCGTTACAACACTACACGTCTTATACTATTTCCTATACTATTTATCATCAAAGTTACCAAAAGATCCCTTTCTGGAAACACAGAACAAGCGCAACTCATCTTCTTGTTGACAAGCACATAATGTTGACACGTGACAGTGTTAATAGTATGAGTGTATCTCAATGCCACCTGTCATGTTGATGGAATGTTGGAATTTGACAGGGCCATGCATGTACATCAACTGCAGGAGCAAGTCTAGGATCATGTTAGAACACTCCACGGCGACAGTGAAAATCAGATAGCATGCCGCTTTTATTGAACTCCTGATTGCCATGTTCCTGAATGAAAGAGAGCTGCTAATTATGGAAAATCAGCAAACAATAGGTAATGACTAATGATAGAGCTGGTGCATGGGTTTTATTGAGCTCCTGATTGCCATGTTCCTGAATGAAAGAGTGGTGCTTATTATGGAAAAGCAGCATTCTAAACAATAGGTAATAACTAATGATAGAGCTGGTGCATGGGTTAAGTGGTAAGAAAAGTGAGCATACCCCTCATCAGGTGTCAGTCGCATTTCCTCCATCACAATATACTTCTCCTGGTCCTTGATACTGAGTGGGAATATCGACTCCTCAGCCACTGCATCAGCTGACTTCACCCTCTCATCAATGTAGATGTTGTCAAACGAGGAATCACTTGTATACTTGCTCATGTAACTGTATGCATTCCAATAAACTAAAATAAGGGCAATGATTTTGAGCCACTCGAAGAAAGTCAAGGTGAAGGGCAGCGCAGCGAACTTGTACCGCTCCTTCACTCTCTCCTCGAACTCCACCATTGCAGTTTCACCGCCCCTCACCTCCACTACCCTCCTTTCAAACACCAGATCAGACTTCACTTCAATCCACATGTTCTGCTTGATGCTGCCCTCAATGAAGGAGAAGTTCTTCAGCACGATACTGGTAATGAAGTGACCGAGAAGCTTGGGCAGTCGGCAGAGGTAGCGTGTGGCATAGAATATGAGGTCACACATCGGTTTCATTATCTTGCCCAAGATTTTCTTGAAGAAGCAAGCTATCTTCCCGATGATAGACCTCTTACGAACACGGAAAACTTTCCCGGTATGCAATGTATCCTCGGGAGGATGGTTGTGATAAGCTGCTTTGTCGAAATAAATGTTATGCAAAACAGGACTGGTTTCATCGGTAATATTTGGATATACGGCTAGTTTCGGAAGTAAGGTTAAGTCCTGCTGTTCTACAACTGACAGTTCTTCATTTGAGAGACAGGAACTCTGGTATGTCTCATTTCCATACTCGGTCATGGAAAGATTTGTAATATCGCCGTACAGTCTTGAATGATCTGTTATCTGATCAGCTGATCGCTTCTTGAATGAACATTTGAAAGCACCGACACATTTGCCGTGCAAAGTATCCATAAGGGAGGAGCACTTCACAGTAAACTCATTGATTTTCCGGATAAGTCTCAGCAGGTAAGCGTGCTTGTTATCAACATATTCTCGGGCCACGGCAAGTTTATCGGATACTCTTTTCATCCTGGCCTCAGTTTCATTCTTCATCTTCATGACCCGGTCATGTAGTTTCTGGTAGCGTTGTTTCACATTTTCAACCAACACGTCGCTAGTATTCTTAGCTTCCCCTGCTATGCAACTCATTTCAGATGTCAACAAGCCTGGGAAATTAACAATTCGTAATTCTTCCTTTATTAGTCTTTCGGTTGGAAGGAAACACTCTACAAGAATAATGCTTTATTTCATTATAATGATCCATATCTGGTTTTGATTGTGAGAAAGAATACTAATACTAGGAACCTGTATTTTTATGCATATTCTTGATAGGGCCATTCATCACAGCTGCTATTAAGAAAACTATCAGGAAACGTCTCCCATATCGTGAAAGCAAGGTGGGAATGATCAAGATGCAGAAACAGTGCATCTTTGGACTTTTGATACTGATTAACACTGAAAAATTTCAAATTAAAGGAAAACATCAGCAAGTATTATTGAAATCCCGTGAGTTCAAATGATTGAAATCTCCTAACTCCTGAGTGAAGAATGAAGATACTAGCGAATATGAGTTTTTACCCATGATTGATGTGATTGCACCGCATATAATTTTGATGTGCATAGTGTAGTGTGACGGTGCTGGGATTATTGAAACCATCAATTCAACCTATGGAGTTACAGGTAATATTCATGAAGGCTCAATTTTATCAGAGCTATGACGTACTTCAGATGATTTAACAATGAACATTGAAAACAGTAAGACAAAGTCAATTGAATTGAGCTATGACGTCATTTAAAACTGAATAATGCAAACCTGCAGATAAGCTGATAAAGCATTTAGTAAATGATAGTGCCACTTTTTCTTGATAGTATACTTCATGAATCGTACCTTCTTCACCATATCAAGAAGGCGTGTGTTCCAGAACCACCCAAATAAAACCTGGATAATACCTTTTTTACTTATAAAAAATATATAGTAGAATTTTACTTCTATTCCAACAGCAGTACAGTGTACACCCAATGACTTCCCTGCAGTGGACAGCTCCTCATTTAACCCTCACACACAGTTTCCTGCACGCTCGACTAAGTGAATGTTGATGCGCATAGGCTTAAGTTAAATCTCTCGCCTTTAGCTGAGTAGTGCGGTGGCAGGGATCTAAACTCGTGATCTCTCGATCCAAAGTCCTGTGCCCATACCACTCACTCATAAAGAGAGAAGCGACTAATAAGCTCCATATATAGAATCATTTTTTCAAAACCTATAGACTCCAACCTTACTTGAACTTACAAAAAAGATAAAGAAGTCAAGAAATCCAGCCAATGCCAGCATCAGGGTTTTCATGACAAACCGATACATGTCATACAGCTTCAGAAATCCATAAAGAGGAGTAAAAACAAGTGCAAAAGCCCTGACATACCACTTATCAAGGAATTCGTCTGAACTTTCCTTGGGTCTAGTAATCTGAAATTTCATTCTGATCAAATCAAATATTGAATTTGTCCTTGAATTTGAACAAAAATCTGTTCTGTAAAATTGCATTCTTAATTTTAATAACAGGGGGAGATATTACTCTTCTGATAATGATTTATTTCAAAAGGATTATCAACAAAAATCAAACTATCACCTTGGTGGCTTTTGGTTTCTTTTTTGGCTTCTTTGTCATCCTCCCCCTTTCAGTTTTATTTATATTGCTCTAACCTCTAAATCATAACACGCATCATTTGTTAACTTTGGGGATTTCGGGGTTATTGAGTTTATCATTAAGGCCAGTCTATTATCAAGCAACTAAAACACTCGTCATGTGAACATCAGGCATGCTGTACTGAATATTACAAAGAATCATGAAGTGGGTTAAATTGAATGAGCATCAAAATCAAAATGTTTCAAAACAAAGAAACAAAGTCTTCCCCAGATTCTGACGCCAATAACCTAGATCAAAAATATTGAATGATCCTCCTAAGCCGAATCCATATTTGTACCACCTTGCAATCTCGTTGCTTCAACTCCAGTTGGTCGAGTTATTTGGGAACAAAAAAACAAGTGCCTTTTTCTTTTATAATATAGATAGAGTGGCCTTCTACTTATGATGAGTTGCCTTATCGTATTGTACTCCATCATTCATGGAAGATTCCAGTGGAGAGGAAGATTCAAATGGGTTTAACATTGAGTTCATGGACAGTGCCACTATTCACTGAGCTAAAAAAACAGAGAATTTGGTCATGTTTGGGCCAGGTTAGTGATTTCCTTCAGCCTGATTTTGATAGCCATAAGTCTTTTCCTCAACTGGTTTGTCTTCTCATTCTACATGAAGAAGGTGTCAGAGGATATTGATATAATCTGGCTTTGACATGAGGGCCCCGCTACCCACTAGGAGGTGTTGCCAGCATAATATTGTATCTCTGATCTCTGTAAATTGAGCCAAGGGAACCTTCAGTCATGGTCTTTTGTATCTCTTCCTTTTTGATTTCTAGCATAGTCAGACATTCAATCTGTATCAATGCACTGCTATATCTAGTTTGTACTGTCGTGATTGAAGTTCATTTTATTTTCCAGAGTTTCAATGATCTGACAGGAAAGGCGTTTTTATTTTCTGTTTATCGGTTTTACCTGGTTTTGTTTATTGGTTTGGCGCTAGAAAGAGCTAGGTCGAAGATAAAATCTGACAACCGATTATCCTGCGCTTAAGAATTTGCTAGATTTTGCCTGGTGAATGGCAATGCTGAATCCTTTGCGCGCCGCAAACAGCGAAATGGCGAGCGACAGTTGATTGAAATCAGCGGCGCGCGCGAGACCCAGTCAAGAATTTCGTTTTAAGCGCGCGCGGCGCAAACTTACTTTTAGACCATGCTTGATGTTAATTGCTAACAAAAAAATAGCAGTCCGCGGACAGTCTACTGTCTACTGTCTTTTTGCCTCTAAACAGAGCCCCGGTCTCTGCGGTGATCAAAGCAAAGTTCTGCTTCGAGTCCTTTCTTGTTCAGTTTATTTATATATGACTTACAATTACATTCTGCCATGAAAAGTGATTGTAAGATATTAATTGCTGATAATCTTCAAGTTGTTGCAGATTCAACTGACTTAAATGTCATAAATACAGACTTGGAGTCTAGTCGCTTGCAAAACGCAAATGGGGAGAATTGTGGCCCCTGAGAAGTGTAAAGTTTTACATGTTAGTTTTGATAAATAGATACATAAAATAATTCTACAAAATTATATACCAGACTAGGGGACCCGTTCAGAGTGCATGTGCTGCATAGGTACCAAGAGGTGATATGGGTAGAGATACTGATAGCTTAGACATCTGAGACACCACCCAAAATTAACTGCTTATTGGGCTCAAACTCTCAAAATACTCCACAAAACGAATGCAACAATTCAGAAATGACTAACAACACATGCACTCATCTGCAGTAGTAACCATAGCATGACTTGATGTATTTTTAGGTCTGATTCTGAATCACTCCATGTGATGTGAGGTAAAAATGTTTCCATGGCGAGTTATGGGTAAAAACAGATTTGGTCACTTGACAAGAAATTTTTCCCCTTAATCTTGTATTAAACCCTTGGGTTAGGGTTTGGGTCAGAGTTAGGGTTGGGGTTAGGGTTTGAAAGTATCCTGTGGGTTAGGGTAAGGGTTAGGGTTTGGGATGGGTCAGGAAACCGAAAAAGCATAATTCACATGATAAAATTAGGGCAACAGATTAAGTAAGAGCCTACTTTATTACCTGAATTTATATCTGACTATAAAGTTTAATTGATAGTTGAATAAATTTAACTGAAATACAGTGACGAAATACAGTACTGAAATACAGTAACAAAGTGTTAAAAAGGTTTAAGTGCCCTAAAACTGGTACATAGTACATACTGTAAATTTCAAAATTTCACATGCGTCATAAAAGTTATGTCCAACATAAAAAAAACAATGTAATTAAAACCCTTGAAACACTTATCATTTGAATGGTCAAAAGTTGAAGGAAACTTGTTAAGAACATGCAAGAGGAAAGTTTAGAATTGGGACAGCATGAATAAGAGAAGCTAACAGAACTATTGCTTGGGTTAATAGGAATGTTATTGTCAAAGATCCAGACTTGATGTTGAGGGTTTATAAAGCTAAAATCAGGCATAAAATTGAATACAGTATTAAGCTTTGGTCCCCAGCCATTTGCCATGGGAATTGGGCTTAAATTATAGATTGAGAGTGTGCAGCGCCGTTTCACCAGGCTGATTAGTGAACAGCTGGAAAAGCTAAAGCTGACAACCTTTGCAGAGTGTAGATTACACCGAGATTTAATTGAAGTATTCAAGATGTGACAAAGTAGACTATTTTCATAACCTCTTAAAATTAGGGCATAGCAGGAGGAACTTCAATTCTTAAAGATACGTCGATGCAAGGGTTACGACAGCATGAAGATCATTACTAATATGTACAGATCACCCTCAAAATCGCTGGAATGGTTCCTTGACCTACTAGATCATACGTTCCGTAGATTGGGTCGTCACTCTAAGAAACATATCATCTCTGTTGGTGATCTAAACTGTGATCTCCTAAAACACAAAAGTAGCGAGAACTACCAGAAGTTAGTTAATATCATGGCACAGTATGGTTGCTGCACTCGATTTCCTGTCCCACGTGAATAACGGATCACAGCGCCACACTTATAGATCACTAACAACATTCAAAACACCCTCAGCTGCAATGTTATCACATGTGACTTATCAGATCATCTGACTTAATCTATAACAATCAAACTGGACGGCTGCTCATCGAACTCTTTAAAATTTCTAACTAATAGATTGAAACATGAATATGTCGGACTTAGAATTCATAATGAAGAGAACGATGCCAAATTCTTGAAGCTGATCGAAGATGAGACCTGGGAACCAGCGAAAGCGGAAATAACTGCTGACTTACAGTACAAAAAATTCTCTGAAATTTACACGAGTCATTACAACACTGCGTAACCCACTAATAATACTCGCAAGCGCCGCAAAAAATGAAAAGAAGAACTCGAAGCCATGGATCCTTCCCTGGCTAGAAGTTGCTATCGATAGGAAACAGCGCCTACACCACACCTATGTAAACACTCCGACACCCGCGAACAATGCTGCCTACAAAAAACTAGAGAAATTCTGCGCTAAACATGTTGAAATAGCGAAAAAAAGATACTACAAGAAATATTTTGAGATTGACAAGTGTAACTCTCGAAAACAGTGGCAAATGATAAACAGGGTTCTCAACAGGAGCACGAAGAAAAACAGTGTCATAAAACTGCAAGATGATGACGGTAATGTCATTTCCTCTCCCACAAAAGTAGCAGAAAAATTCAACAACTTCTTTTCAAGCATTGCCTCCAATCTTAAAGCAGAGCAGAATGCCAGACTAGTGTTTGACCCCGGTGGACACAGTTCTTTTCTCCATCTGTCAACATCTGTTGACTCTTCAGAGGTTCACGATAGAATAACTAAACTAAAGAATAAAGCCACCTTAGACACTAAAATATCCGCCCTCAAAGTAGAAAATAAAAGTTTCTCCTTCACTAATACGATTGCTATGATAGTCAATACATCATTTACTAATGGGGAATTCCCTAATGATCTCAAAACGGCGCGCGTAGTTCCCATTTACAAGGAAGGCGCGAAATCTGACGTCAAAAACTACAGACCGATATCCCCACTCGGATCCCTACAGGCAATATGTTACTGTCAATGGAAGCGACTCATCCATGGAGCCTATCACTTATGGAGTACCTCAAGGAAGTAAACTTGGCCCTCTCTTATTTATCATCTACATAAACGATCTCCCTCAGATCAGTCGCATCGCGAAATTCATACTATATGCTGATGATGCCAATATAATCGTTACTGGTTAAACCGTAGCTGATGTCTATAATAAAATAAATGAACTGTCAGACTGTCTCGTAAACTGGGTTAGCTGTAATGGCCTGTCACTAAACTTAAAGAAAACTAAATATATGATATTCACACGGAAAAGATCATATGAAGCCCAACAAATTGTAGTTCATAATGTTTTAATTGAACGAAGAAAATCAGAAAGGTTTCTAGGAGTTATCATTGATGAGAATCTTAACCTGGCCGAATATATAGCCACAATCATAACTAAAATGGCTAGATACATATAATAGGGATGATGCACAAAATTCGCACGCTCGTCCCAATGAAAACGCGACTGCAAATTTGCCACAGCTTTGTGGAATCACACCTAAACTACTGCTCCCTTGTGTGGGGGTTCGCCACCAAAACACACATACTACATAGACTCGTTATTTTCCAAACAAAAAAGCGGCATCAGGGCGATCATGGAAGGGTATGTCAACTATAAATGTCGCGATGGAACCATTCCCACCCATACCAAGCCGAGCTTCAAGAAATTGAATATCGCGATTGTACAAAACATCATTGAGAAAATGCCCTCATCTTCGTACATGATATTTAGGGTTTAAGGAGGTCTACTAGAATCCGCCTTCAGACCACAAAACAGCCACAAGCATAAACACAACTAGTCTTTCTTTCACAGCACAGCACAGCATCATCGCTGTTTTTCCATGGCAACCACCGAAATTTTTCACTGCCACATCCCATCTCGCACATACCACTTTCTCAACGCTGTCACCAACCACACGATCACGTTACACTGTCCAATTGCTATCNACCCATACCAAGCCATGTTTCAAAAAATGGAATATCGCGTCTGTGCAAAACATCATTGCAAAAAATTCCCTCATCTTTGTACATAAACTGCGATACTTCCCCCAAATCCTCCCTAAATCAATCCAGTGCACCATACCACGTGATGCACCGGATCACAATTCAAATCATGAGACCTGTGCATCGTGGTAAGAAAAATATGAATACTCATGTCCACACTACAGATGCTCTGTTTTCTATAAAGGTCCCCTCCTGGCAGCGTCCACTCACAATGCTAGCTTACTTGACAACCCGATTAACCTAGTCTCTATCACACGTTACACTAGTGCAGTTAAAAGCTTACTACATTCACACCAAAACGGAGGGGCGGAGAACGATTGGCCTTCATTCATACTCAATGAAATTGAGGGTTTAAGGAGGTCTTCCAGAATCAGACTTATGATCGCGAAACAGCCACAAGCATAAACAGAACTTGTCATATATCCACAGCATCATACGACTATCTTATCGCTTTTTACCGTAGCAACCACTGATTTTTTCACTGCCACATTCCACTTCGCACACACCAATACCTCAACAGTGCCACCATCGATTACATTACACTGTCCAGTCGCTATCCAGGAGATCACACATAAGAATTGAGTTTCCTAATGAATCGGGCTAAAGAGTGAAATGACGTCACTCTCAGGACACGACGTGGTGGGCATGTGACGTATGCCTGACCCACTACGCCGATAAGTCTCTGGGAGTGATCATTCTTTCTCTAATAACAATTTATGCTATGAATTTTGCTATTAATTATATGGTCTCCATCTTTTTGTATATATCACCAATAACCATCAACACAATCATGCTGTCACTATTCAGAAGATCCCTCATACATCAATCATAGCGTAAATAGCATCTATTATGACGTTACCACTATAAATTAGTATCATCACTAGTAAACTAGCATCAATAATGACGCATTATCAAGGAATCAGCATCAAACAAGACCCAAACAATCAGCTGTCGCCATGTTCTTTGTAAGAAATTATAA
Organism: Beroe ovata; assembly: GCA_946803715.1. Taxonomy (NCBI): domain Eukaryota; kingdom Metazoa; phylum Ctenophora; class Nuda; order Beroida; family Beroidae; genus Beroe; species Beroe ovata. The sequence continues at coordinate 72,553 of CAMPET010000230.1, read as the reverse complement.
CGCATTTTATTTTTGTCTCAAGGAGTGTATTAGCTAATTAGATTTAATAAATGAGTGATAGTTATTAGTTAAGTAGGATGAGTTTTCATATTTGTGTAAATTGTTAAATATATACTTGATTTAGAAGCCCTTTGTGGTGACCCCACCGTGGGTCTTATANCTTGGCGTTTACTAAACTGTACAAGAATACAGGGTGCCCGTGTACCATACACTGCTATGTGGAACAATGGGTGAAGTTGGCTTAAACCAGGGACGCTAGACGCCGTACAAGCAGGAGTTAAAGTGATCTAGCTCCAGGTGTACCAGGCACCCAATCAGAGCAGCTCCTCGTTAATTAACAACCCGCCCGGAAACGGTGTGCCGAGATTCTTCGGACAAATAGCTCACGTTCATAGATAGTTAATTGAAAGCAGACTATAGAACAGAAGTGGGAATAGGACAGTGAAATAAGTGGGATGAGAATTGTTGGCACCAAAAGGATATGAAAGCAGCGTGGCTCCTCAGTGTTGGTGTTTCTTAAGACAAGACCAAACTTCCTAGCTGATCCAGTGTGGACTGCTAAACTACGGATATACCGCAAAACCTCGCCAATCGCCATCCTACCATTGCAGCCCTTGTCCCTACTCATAATAACAACATGTTATACAACTCATGTTGTATAACTCACTTACAGGACATCGCTAGTGAAGGGTGATAGGAAGAAATAGCCGTTATTAGTCTCCTCCTTGCCTCGTACCACAACAGTTAGCCCTGCCTATAGGTGTTGACAAGGTGTTAATGATTGTGCGGACACACACACACACACATTGAAATCTCCCTACACCAATCAGCTGCAATAACTACCCCCCCCATATATAATAGTAGACTGGTAATGACGGTAACCTGCATGAACGGGACTGAGAAGTCAATGGCTGTCTCCCGGATGCTGTTTATTGACATGTGGACGGTTGCGATGTCTATTCTACCGTCTATCAGGTCTCTGAATATTCCTGTCCATGTCTTACCGTCCGGTTCCAGCCCTCCCCACGTACCGTCACCAGGCTACGGGGGAAAACGTGGTGTTTAGAGGGAGATGGGAATGCAGTTATTCCGCATTTTGGAGACAAAGCGGTAGCTGTTTGCGATTTTAATGAAGATGAATTTCTAGAGCTAAGTTTAGGATTTACTATAATTAGAGTTTACACACAAACTTCACTCATTCTAAACTTGGAAGGGAGGTCACGGAAGGCAATGATCATGATGAAGGGTTTGTGAAGTTTCCTTGTGTTTGGAGGTATTAGTGTATTACTCACCGTGACAAACTCGTATGTGAACCCCAGCATATCGGACAGCTCCTTAACAAGAGCTATACAGTAGCCAGAGTAACACTCGTTATGAGTCCCGCATCCTTCCTCGTGAATGATAAACGGGGGATCCTGGGGTCGTAGGAGAGAGAGGGTTCATGGGAGAATATAGAATCGGTATAGTAGTCGATATGGGTCAGAAGATTTCATGCAAGTTCAATAAACTTTCAAAGATAAGATGTGAAGTCGATGACCATGAAAGGTCGGTGACTACTTTTCATGATTCATCATCACTCCAAACCATGTATTCCTACAATTCTTACCACGTCTATTCCCAGGATGAGATGACGACCTTCCAGATTCTCTATGAACGCAGAGGGAACGACCCTGGTTCCACCACTAAAATATACCTCATCGTTTATGTGAACCCCTGAGTCAGGTAGCCAGTACCCCACCTGTGAAGATGGGCGTGGTCAGGGGGAGTGAAAGATAACGCGAGGTTGATATGAAGTATGGTGTGATGGTTGGCAAATGGCATATATTAATTAGATTTGCGAGGAATTTCCAGAAGTAATTACTTCTTTGAAGTACCCATGGTTCGCATCAAAGTTCAGGATGTCATACTTTGCGTCTTTCACACTCCCATCTTCGTGAAATGATATGAACTTCGTCGCTCCGTTTACTTCCACCTATAAACCAGTCATTATCAATTAACAATACTTGTCTTGAACAGTAGTTCAATTTACTCTCTCCAACAAAACTCACTGCCTTGAGATAGTTAAAGAGCTCTGGCCCTTGCTCAAACATCACTAGTGGGTCCTCCAGGGCATCCATACTGGTCTCTTCCAAACCTCGGCCATCTCGGAGGAAATTGTGGAGGGCGGTGGCTGTCACGAGGACAGAGTCGAATGCGAGGCGGGAAAATGGCGGGATATCCCGCCGCTTTGTTTCATACCTCGTGCTATACTCGTCCGTGAACCACATGTAGAGGTCTCCATCTTTAGTGGTTGCTATAGTACCGAGTAAACCATCCAAATAGGGGCTGTATGCTCGGGTTGGGTTCAGCTCGTGCTAGAAATGATGAACTGATAATAATATTGAGATAATCATAGAGTGGTGGAATGATGAGTGGTGGAATGATGAGTGGTGGAGAGAGGATGGAAAAGATAAGAGGATAAGTGGTAACTTGAATGATCCCTGTGCAGTGTACGGTAACTTACAAATTCGCCGGTTACACCGTCTGTTACAAGCCATGCGTAACCAGTCCCTGTGATGCCGAATTGCTCGGCTTGTTTGAGGACCTGGCCAGCCGCGCTGGCGCCACAATTCAGTACCATGATCCGTGATTCACTCTGATCCAAGAGCTCTATTTCTGTCCTTTGTGTGGGGGGAGGGTCAAGTGATGACCAGAAATCGGAATCGGGGAGGAAAATATGGAAAAGCTGTTAGTTTCTCAGTGGGGAGAACTCACTGGACATTGAGCGCTGACACATTCTCCGGAACGAGGAAATGTTGGATAGTCTTGATATTCCAGTTGAATGAGGACGCAGCTCGTTGGACGCCAGCTACACCGTGCAGCCCTGGTGAGGATTAGGGAGGATTGAGGAAGTGACAGAGATGTGCTCTGAGTTCAACTTCCATTTATATGAATCGAGTATGGTAAGCAATGCTTACTATACTTGATTCATACTTAGCAATAGCATGATGATGTTACCATATTGGTCGTATGAGGTGAGTATAGAAAAGTGTCTCCAGTTATAGTAAGCCAGTATGTCGGACAGGGCTTTACTCTGCTGCACATCAGACGGAGATATCATCAGCAGGTAGGGTCTGATCTTCTGATTCTTCAACATCGGATCTGATTGTAAATCACACATTGATCACACAGAGTGATATGGAATTGTCAGTTGACACACGCTGATTTCCACTGATCTATTCCCTCACCTGTGGCTGTTGTTGCAATGACGGGAACTTGTTTCTGATTTGCTATATTCGCCACCTGCTCTGTTGTGTAGGATGGGGCGTGGCATATTATAGCGGACACGCCCACTCGTAGCAAGTCCAGAACTGAAACATTGCCATGGTTACCGAACATTGCCAGGGTTACTACAGACAGTCTATGAGTCATAGACTGATGACTGGTCACAATCCATTGTCATAGTATGACATGGACCAGTCATCAGTGAACCAAGAATCTGACTGGTTACTACAAGACATTGTTCTTACTAAGGACTTTGTGTTTTAGTATGGAATTTGACCATTCACCAGTCGGTTACGAATCTGACTCCAGTATCAGCATCTCACCAGTTTTGCTGATAGTAAGAGCTTTAGCATCGACTGATCGGTACAGTTCCACTACCCTCACATCAGGCAGAATGTCGTCGTTAGAGTGGAGGTAGTCGAACGCGAACTCGAACACATTCCGGAACTTTCCACCATGATCTATAACTCCTGCGAATTGCACTGTGTGTGAGGGAACATGTGGACATCATGGACCAATGGTCGAATGGAAATTCAATTCCATTGAAATTCTAATCCAAGGACATCCGTCCCCACAAAACATCTGACCCACATCCCCGTTTACCTATATGGAGTTCCTGATACTCGGCTACATCAGTAGCAGGAAGGGGGGAGGGCAGTATCTGAATGAGGAAACATAGTTCTACGAATCGTTTTATCATTTATCTGGGAGGATACGGTTAAAACGTGTGCATCCTTTAGATAACGTGTCACGCTATCAGTTATTACGTGCTATAAATAAGTGACTGAAGTCTGAACACGTGACGGAGGTGTTTCCAAGTAACGTGCGTTACTATGGTCACCAAACATTACTTATAGAATATAGACGGCATAATATAGAAAACAATGGGATGGCAGGTGATCATGATACAAAACGCAAATATTCTGTATCGAGTATCGACTATCTGTATCGACTATCGTTGCCCTCGTTATTATGTGATTATTATACGATTGACACGTGTCGAGAGAGTATAACTACAATAATGTTAACCGTTGCACCTCATCATCAAGCATCAGGGTATACACTGTGCACTGTACACGCGCATACACAGTGCATACACACAGTACGCACACACACACACACACACACACACACACNACCCTATGGGTGGAATGCACAGTGAGTATCAAACAAACAAACACACACACACACACACACACACACAAACACAGTACGCACACACACACACAACACGGCGGATCGGGGGGGAGACATCCCAATTGTTTACACAATAGGGCTGACCCACACCATCGTATGAGACATGCGATTATACCGGGAAAACCCCATCGTGCGGGGTAATATATTATGCTATATGACATGATTGATGGCATATTATTATGTATGAAGTGTTCATCAGCTTGATCATCAATAATATGACAAGAGTTCAAATGAGGCAGGTTTCACATTGGTGTTATCAGCTATCCAATATGAGATAAGGAGGCGAACTTTAGCCAAGTCTAATACTACCATGTGTTTATTTAATCTTCAAAAACGACGCCTAAGCATGATGTGATTTTAGCCTACTCTAAAGTCCAACAATAGAGATCGGTTATCTACCTTATATCCATAAATGCGATTTCACATTTCGAGGAACAGTGGTATCGAGGAGATAATTCCAATTCCATATACTGCCGAAATCAGTAAATTTCTAGGAAGTTGGGTGAATTACTGAGTTACTAAATATAATGAAATGAAACTAAAACATTGGCAGGCAGTTCAACTCAAATAGATCGTGGTAAAGTCACTAGGCTGTGGCAAAGCTGGATTTAAATCTCGGTTAACCCCTAGTCGGCATCGTGGGCGATTCGAGTCTATTTCAAAACACACTTGTGCCACATAATATGAGACCAGATGAATCATGGTGAATATTATTATAATATGTGAATTCATGTGAGTTGAATTAAGTAGAAGCAGTCTACTTTATTTAAGTCCACTTCTCTCCTCGCATCTTGACACAGGATGGTACCGAAAGATTAACAAATTAACTTCACTAAAGCACAAAAAGTCTAATTGACAACTTGTGATAATAAAAACCCGGCGTACACAACAATGTGACAGATCGTGTTTAGTGACATGAGTTCGGGTTAAGTACCAACAACTTGTTCTTAGGAGGGGAATTACTGCGGAGTGTACAATGCCGACACTCCCACGACATAGCGATAGTATCCCCGTCTCCCACAATCACACTACTCCAACAACAATAAATGGTAATTCACAACACGTACCAGAANCCTATCACATTATTTCTTTATTTTAGGAGAGGTACAAAGTGGCTGCGAAACCCAAACAATTTCAATTGTTTTTGACTATAATATAATTATAACAAAATGAAACTTAAACATTGGCAGGCAGTAAAACTCAAATAGATCGTGGTAAAGTCACAAGGCTGTGGCAAAACTGGATTTAAATCTCGGTTAACCCCAAGTCGGCATCGTGAGCGATTCGAGTCTATTTCAAAACACACTTGTGCCACATAATATGAGACCAGATGAATTATGGTGAATATTATCATAATATGTGAATTCATGTGAGTTGAATTAAGTATAAGCAGTCTACTTTATTTAAGTCCACTTCTCTCTTCGCATCTTGACACAGGATGGTACCGAAGGATTAACAAATTAACTTCACTAAAGCACAAAAAGTCTAATTGACAACTTGTGATAATAAAAACCCGGCGTACACAACAATGTGACAGATCGTGTTTAGTGACATAAGTTCGGGTTAAGTACCAACAACTTGTTCTTACGAGGAGAATTACTGCGCAGTGTACAATGCCGACACTCCCACGACATAGCGATAGTATCCCCGTCTCCCACTATCACAGTACTCCAACAACATGTTGTCACTAGAACAGTACCCTACGTTGTCAAAACACTTTCACACGCATACAACCCTGGCACATCTGACATCACTGAGCTACAGCTCCAAAAGTCCAAAACACTCACAGTTATCTGATAACTGTGAGTGTTTTGAGAGTGATAACTGTTATCACTCTCAGAGTACTCTTACAACCCTCATACACAACCCTATAGACTCTCACAACACTTCAACAACACTTCCACAACGCAAAACACTGGCCCTTTACTGAACCTGTTCCAAAGTACAGACGCACACAGATGAAAAAGAGGAAGTGATCGGCTTCAAGTAGATACAGGCTGTCACAAAATCACTTTGGATACTACCATACAATACTAATTGTATCAGAGTTGTTCTAATAGTACTCTATAATGGTGAACTGTAGTTGAGAAATTACAGATATAGAAACAGAAAGTAGGGTTGAACAGCTAGCCCGTGCGCGGCTTGCGCAGTCATATATTATATACCGACTATTATAGTTATAGCATCCTCAGAGAGGAGAGACTGTTATAAATCATTGTAGCATGTATATCAGAGGGGTTGTAAATTACCATGAAGCAGCGAAGATATGGAAATAGTGTGGCAACGGGATCATTTAGATAAGATTACGTGACTGCTTCCTATCACGTGATTCAATTTAGGGCAATTTCATCACGTGATTTAACTGGCACTAAATAACAGTGCCGGATTTTATCCTAAGTATTATATCAATGATTATTGTGTGTGTGTGTGTGTGTGTGTGTGTGCGTAGACAGCTGTGTGTACGCGAGATATCTTAATCACATTTATAATTGTCACGAGTACGTTAGATACAACTACCAGGTTTGTTGATCATTACTCTGCCGTATGTCTGTAGGTTGGCAACAGAGTAGCAGATGTTATAGCAAACACTTTACGGGGATATAGACGAGATCCTGATTTCGATCCAGAATAGAATACGAGTGTCTTTAAGAAGCTATAGTAGTCTCACGCGTAAATAGACGTCGTGTGNTGCGTTGAAGTAGTTGACAATAGATTAATTACCCTAAAGTGATAGAGGAAATTCTGGCCACACTTATCATTTACCGACTAATTAGTGATACTGTCTCAGACAGTGCTAATCCGGCTACTATCCGGTGTAAGTCTTGGCTCGCGTGGAAACAATGAACATCTGGCGTGAATAATCAACTGTAGTATGATCATCATGGGTGAGGTCTTTCAAGATATCATCAATAACAATCATCGGCTTCTGTCTCTGACGTTCAGAACCGATCACAAGTGTCAACCTCTCATTAGTCACAATTTTACTTTAAATGACTGAAAACGATCATATAACAAACCAATGAACAAAAAATCACGCAAAATTCCTCCAAGACATAGAGATGATCCGGTAATTGCATGTTGGATGTGTGTGTTTGAGTATTTCCACGCGTCATGCATTACTCAGTGATCAAGAGAGCGGGTCAATGTTTTGGGATTGTTATCCCTCTGCGAGGTGAACCCAATACCTGTGTAGTGAATTGACTGTGAAATTGGTAGCAAATCCTCCTCTTCAGTCGACTGAACATGGAGTGTATAGTGGGAGTATGAGCATTGAGCAAAGACACAAAGACACAGAGTCCTGGTTTACCAGGCAGAGATATAGACAATGGATACCAGACAAGCAGTCTATCAGCAAAAACACGCACACACACAGGCAGACAAACGTACAGGAAACACAAAGACATACACATAGTGGACACATACAGAAGATAGACAGTCACGTATACTGAAAGTTGGAGTGAACCAATGTTATGACGACAGTGAATATAGACAGGCAGAATTAACTGTTAACAAGTCTTATAACTAGAGGGGGAAATAGTTCTGCACATGGTTATCATTCACTGGCGATGGATTCCGCATAACATGGTGAACATTGTGTGTTTGTGCGCGTGTGTTTTCAAACCCTCTTTCTTAGGAAGTAAAACGCAAAGTTTAATTTCATTATTAGCACTCTCTATATCTTGTTCAGTTGGCGCTACAATTGCGAATAGGATATTACATTCAAGCTATGCATTTAACAGATAATAATATGAGTAAAAAGTCCTAGTCACTACAGCGTTGTGGGAGTGTGTTAAATCTATCTGAACGATTTAATAAGGAAAACAGCGTTTGTGCGAAGAGTTGTAGATGATGTTCAACTACTATTTGCAAATTTAACAAAATCCAATTAGCAGTCCATCTTCATATTAACTACCAGTTCTGACACGTTGTCAGATGCTGTATATATAGCGGTATATAGAGAGCAGCTGTCAATCATTTTAAACTCGCTGACTCATATACCCTCATCATGAAGTGTGCTCTACTATTATAACTATTGATTAAACTCTCTCTCTCTCCCTCCTCTGAGATATAGAGATAACAACATGACTATTATCATAGTTATACAATCTAAGTTTGCAGTGATTAAAGAAAGACGTATACAAACTAAAATATTTCACTGCTGAGTGGAAATCGCGCCAGATAGTCCACCTGCAAGGAATATTATCAGCACTATAACATACAGGGTTTAATTTCCAATTAAATATAATATTTCCAATTGAGTAAAATTGAAATATATCTTTATCATGAACAATGAGCTGAAATTTAATCGAATTGAATTCAACTAACACTATGAGATGAGTTATATGCGACAGCAGATGGTTATCCCTGTGACTCGCTATTAGATGTAAGATAACGGCAAATTAAGAGAATTCCTGGAATTAACACAACAACGGCAAAACACATGCTGAGAACTTGGGATTATATCAGCTAGTGTACCTTTGTTCGCAAGAGTATGTGGAACAAAGCAGTTATTATGAAGGAGTAGCTCAAGGTACATGGTATATGAAAACACACTACTACTTTTCACAAGGGATTCGTTATGTATTTGCAGTAAGGGGTCACGTAGGGTCACGTGTGCAGATTCCAGGGCTAATCTCTATGTGCATTGAGACTTGGTTTTGCTGGATCTTCAACATTGTAGTGGGCTGTACTTCTAGAAAGCCCGCGAGAAAGCCATATGCAAGGTTTTAGTGTGAAAACTTGTTACAACTCCGACAGTCATTATTACTGTCATTCTGTCACGAAAATAACAACCGGTCATAATGTCACACTCACATCACGTATAAGTATGAAGACAAATGGTTATTCAACGGAAATGGCGTACAATGGGGATTCAAAAACCATCAAAAGCACATTGTTTCAACTTCACTCCATCACTTCATCAACGAAGAATAGGGTCGGAGATGCACAAGATGAAATCTACCCCCTCACCAACATCCTTACAACGGCATGACTATAATATTCTGTAGAAATACTATTCCGAGAAACAGTCGTTTGGAATGCTAGATCACCCGTGCAGCCATTCCTTCATTAAAATGACAAAACCATTCATTTGCTCAGCACTCGTCCATGGTCAAGTGAATGGAAAGATCTTCTCAATTTTAGCGTCATGACGCCACTCAAATTAGACAAATGCATTCAAACATGGCTATTCCAATGGCATGCGGAACAAACGATCAATCATTTGACATCAGGCTGATAATAATTGCGTTAAAGTGTTCTTAGTTCTATTGAAAATATCAGAAGAACAAGCTAGCACGCGCTGCTGCGCGCGCTCAGGAGGGAAATTGAGAGAATGGTATTTGTGCACATGTGATATAGAGCACAACAATGGGGAGAATTTACCCAGTTCTAGTAACTCCATGTAATCACCACTACTAATCTGTTCCATACCTGACAATGAATTCACCAACACTGTCAGGCTTAATATCTTTGAACAGCACATGCAACTTGCGGGTCAAGGTTATTATCCGAGTTCTCTTTCGAGTGCGTGCTCATTGAATGTCAACTGTCAAGTATCGGATTCATCAACACAACAGCCCTATCAGTTCGGCACTCGCCCTAGTCGGCACCAATGAGATGTTACTCCTGCACAATGACAGAGTGCGACAAAGTGCCGACAGAACAAGACAATATAATCATACTCAGAGTGAAGTTAACTGAAACTTCTGATCCAAGCAAAGGCACGGCGGGGTGGAGCAAATCAATCAGCGGATGCTAATTCAATCCGCTTTAAATGATGTTGAAAATTGAATCCAAGGCATCACAATATCACCGATAAAATATCTGGTCGAAAAAAGGGGCATGCACAATTATTAGACAATAACTTGTGATCAGAGAGCGACAGAGAGCGAGAGACTCTCAACTTGAACGACCGAAACTTGATCAAAACTTGATCTACGGATCAAGGAATACAGAAATAACATCGCCGGAGTAATAGCGGGGGAATATCAGATGATAGCGATAGCTAATGAAACTATCGGTTACAGATACTGATACTACATGCTATAATAAATGGGGGCTGTGATAGTATTTTATGTGATTAAGTTTGCCAGTAATACCCATTGTTACGATTGAATAGGGGGTGTAATGTGAAGTAGATATATACTACAGTGTCACAATGGCCCATGATTAATTGGGTATATGTAACACAAGCACCAACTTATACTACTATAAGCATCACTATACTACTATAACAACACTGCTAACATTACATGACGTGTGTCTTTCTTCATACCACTGTGTGTGTGTGTGTGTGTGTGTGTGTGTGTGTGTGTGTGTGTGTGAGTGTGAGTGTGTGTGAGTGTGT
>CAMPET010000230.1:34311-61734 GCA_946803715.1 Beroe ovata | reverse complement strand
TGTGTGTGTGTGTGTGTGTGTGTGTGTGTGTGTGTGTGTGTGCAGGATGACTTTTACTGCGCATCTTACTACCACAATTTCACAGAACAACAAGCAATACACTATGTATCTCAGACAATGATATACACACGCGCGCTAAGCCACGTTTACCAAAACTCTAAAATATTAACCATGCACTGTCACCCAAAGGAAGGACAGCAGTCGTTTTATAATACCGTGCAATTATTCATGGCACTGAGTTGGAGTGTGCAATTGTTTCGTACTAGAATCAAAACCATCACCTTCAACACTAACGTATTCTCCCTTTCTCTCTCCCTTCAATGAGCAGAATACTCAGCCACAAGCATTCCTCAAGGTACACCAGTGGCAATTTGGTGGAAATCCATCAGAAATCTGTTGGAAGTAATAGAAAATCTGGCGGAAGTAATTAGGAAGACTTTGGTGGGAGTAATTTGAAAATTTGCTAGAAGTAATTAAAAGTTCGATATCCAAATTTTCAGTCCAGTGTTCGCCATATTATCAAACTGTCTTGTATTCAATGTGATGATAATCAAAAAAGAATAACCAGGGATTAAATGTTATAACCAGTTTTACTATATAGGTAAGAAGTAGCACACTAGCACAGAAGAAAATTTCATAGCAATACTACACTACTACAGATTACACCCCAGGGATACTAGGGGAAATATGCGGAAAAACTAATTCCAAAGAAAGTTCTGAAGCTCTGGCAGCGTCCCTGTGTCGTTAAAAGATGTTATAGCTAATGAGTTTCCGTAACCATAAAATATGAAAATAATTCGATATGAATAAACCGTGTATCCAGCACGTTAGAAATATAAGCAAAAACAGGATATTTACACATACTATTACACACTATATTACATGGATATAAATATACCGAGAAAAATTTTGATAGCTCTGTCATTGGGTGCGATGCAATATGCAAATTCTATACAAACCACAACTTAATTATGTGGAATTAATAATAATAAAATATTGGAATTCACCTCAATTATAGGGAGAGAGGGGGTGTGTGGATGGAGTGAGTCACGGAGACACTTGCTCTCACTGGCCTCTCTTCAAGAATTTCCTCTCTGTTCCATTTGCAGCATCAAAGGTGACCTGTATCATGAAGTTTATTATGTGGTAGAAGTATGGGTTAATTCACGCCAACCGGTAAGCATTGCTCACTGACAATAACTAAATACAACTGACAATAACTATATAGTAATGGTAAACCGCATAACTATAGTAAAACCCCAGTAAAACGCATATCTATACCTCTGCGGAAGTTGCGCGTCTGAACACGAGCGTATCCCCGTCCTGTGCGCGCGCGAGGGGTTTCACCGCGCGGCATGTCTGGTAAAGCATCTGGTGAGGGTCTCTGATGAGGACATGGCCCGGTGGAATATCCTTGTCGGGAAGAATGGCAAAGTAGTCACTCTCATCCTGCTTGTAGACTGTGACGTCACTGGATTGTTGCGTGGGACCGGGTTGTTTATGAAGGAGCATGAAGTTGAGCGAGAGGGGGATCTTCAGTTCTTCTTCGAGCGATTGGAGTACGACTTTATACTGGAAATGAGATTTCTATTTGACACTAGAATAAGCATATTCTCGCGAAGGAACCAGTGTCATGTATCAAATTTTGAGTGTAGCAATGCGTCTCGTCGTACCGTGTCGTATAAGCTGAAGGTCCGAACCATTTGGAGACCCTTCGCTGGAACGTACAGTAATAGCGATATCACTTCGTGATCGGAGTCCAAACTGATGTCCTCAGCCTCAGGCAGATCTCCATGCTTCTCATACAGCTCCCGGTACCTGTCAGAGTAACATTGTGCTGAATAACATTGTGCTGAATAACATTGTGCTGAATAACATTGTAAGGGTAGCTGAATAACATTGTGCTGAATAACATTGTAAGGGTAGCAGATGTAACGTGCTGAGTAACATTGTGAGTTGTGACCAGTAACGTGCTGATTGACATTGTGAGGGCACCAGATGTAACGTGCTGAGTAACATTGTGAGGGTAGCTGATGTAACGTGCTGAGTAACATTGTGAGGGTAGCTGATGTAACGTGCTGAGTAACATTGTGAGGGTAGCTGATGTAACCAGTTTACGTGCTGAGTAACGCACAAACGTGCAAAGTAACGAAACGATTATAACTTACAGTTACAATTGAACAAGATTATGCCCTGTTACCTTGCTGAGTCACAGTCCCCGTTGTTGAGACACTTCCTCATGTACCAGCGTTCAGCTATGTCTCTATCAGGGATGTCAGATCCATTGAACAACGTGATGTTGGGAAGTAACGCACATACGGTCCTCCTCCTTTCTTCCTCTTCCATCTCCTACATGTCCCAGAAATAAATGATCATTGATCTTTCTATCATAACATTTCAATTAGATATGCTATGAAATTGTCACACTCACCCCAAAAATATCCCAATGACTCATTCTGACGTCCTTCAGGGAAGTAAACCACCGGATTTTTGACAGTTCGTCCCAGGATGTAACCGCGACGGAGTTCACATGCAGCTTGGTCAGATTGCCGAAGTTTGACAGCGCCTGAAAAGGATGGGCATGAGAATCATGGCGGGAGAAATAATGCCATGAAAATAGATGCATGTTGAATTCCCGCGAACGCGCGCGCAGCTAGTGATATAATACAGTGAAGAGCGCCAGTGAATTACAACAGTGGCAATGCGCGTTACACTAAAACCGACAGTTTTTTGTGCCATCAAAATATTGCCACTAATAATCACAGTGATTCCGGATTTCCGGATGCTTCATGCTCGGTACCCATTAATGGAAGGAACAAATGAGACTATTACCTGCTGATCATCACCGAATGAATGCAAGGGATTATCACTGAGGAACAATGTGTGCAAGTTTGGGAATGTCCTCCCAACATCTGTTATGTCAGTAAACGTGGTTATGTTGTTATGAATGAGGTTGAGATCCACAAGTGAAGGGAATGATGCGTCATCAGGACATGGCAGAGTCATGATGTTGTTTTGTCCAATGTTCAGATTAGCTAGCCTGAGTGTGGGAATTATATAATTGAGAGATAAATGGCAGAAATCAGCAATGTATGATTAACTTTCATCGTTAGCTCAATGAATGGCTCAACTCAAGAACAATAACTCACGATGGTAGAGATGGTAGAAGTGTTAGCACTGTTTCCCACGGTACATTGTTGCCGTACAACACCAAACACTTTAGAGCAACATATTGGTTGTTTAACAGCGAACAGCACCCTTCCAATTTGTTGTGACTCAGATTCAGGAACTCAATGTTCTTCCCAGCACCCAATAGATTGTATACCTACAAGGGATAAGAAATTTTCAAATCCAATGACAAACCTTCAGAATCAAAACACGTTTCCCAAAATATCCTGATCAATTAATACACAAATTATAAAGTCGCTTGTTAACCTCACTCCAGTCAGAAAAGCAGTTTCTGGAAAGGACACACTCCTTGACTTTACTGCAAATGTCTTCAACCTATTTTCAAGCACGTTATGTTACAGATAAGGACACAGTTCTTTTTGACATAATGTTAAAATGAGGTGGTATTTTATCAAACCTCATCCAATGGCCCAGTCGAACTGATACTACAGTTATCCAGAACTAAATTGGAGAGTTTGAAATGTTTCCTCTTCACGAAGACAACTTGAACTTCACAGCTCGTGTCCCTATCTTCATCTTCGTCAGACATTTTCTTCCGATACGCATCAACAATACTAGTTGCCATATTTCTGGAGGGAGAAAAGCTGAGTTGAAAACTTGATGATTGTCATGAAATCCAGATTATTTCGTGTACAGTCATTAAAAAGTAGATAGATTGCTAGACAATGAAACTCTAAAACATAACCATGGAATCAAAGTTGATCATGGCTATTGTAACTCAATAAGATTAAAACTATTATGCGAAAAATTTCAATTGTTATCAGATACGGATCTTGTTATCAGATACGGATCTTTAACTTAAAAAGGTCATCCGAATACTGCAATAAGATATTGATAAACAAAGCAATACTAGATTTATCTCAAAAACAAACCATCAGTTCAATCATCAACCACAGTTTCAACTACAGCAGCAGCTGGTTCAGATTGCTTTTTTGGATCAGTTTGTTGATGAACATTCTATAGGCATCACTGTGTCGCAGAATGACTGGTGGTTGCGGCTTGGCACACTGAGTATATCCCACATCCGCCATGTGTGTTAGTACATGTCGACGAAGAAGTATCTGGGATTTCATCCCCTCACATCTCGCAGTTCTGTCCGTGCAGTTGATCCAATAACATTTCCACTGAGGATTCCTTGACCCATTCAGATGAGTCTGGGTGTTGATTACATGCTTGTAGAAATCATCGCTGTTCGTGAAGGATTTCCCACAAGACACCCATAAACATGTTAGTGCACCTCGTTTCAGGGGTGTGTTGCTGCTCATAACTGGAGTACCTTGCTGATACAAGGGTGCCTTATTATGTGCTCCAGAGAAGGAGAAGTTCATGCTTGAGGAACTCTTTCTTTCGATAGCAACTGGTTTCGGTGTTTGATGGAGGGAAGGAGAAGAATTTGTCAGAACAACCTTTGGTTTTTGAAGTCCGCTGCCTGTTCCAGATAGTCTTTGTGGGGTATAGGTTTTCAGATTAGATTTCTGTAAGATCGATTTGCTCTTCAGGATGGGCGTGATTTGGTGAACTTGGGAACTGCTGGATGAGCCATCAGGTGGTTCTGGTACACTTATTGCAGGTTTTTCATCCACTTTCCAACTCTCTTCCACCACTTCTGCAACCTCCATTTCATCTTCACTTTCACTGCTACTTGTATAGACAGTGACTTTGAGAGGCTTTTGAAAATCCGGCTTGACTGTTTTGAAGATGGATTGTGGTTTCGCAAAATGAAACCATTCTCTAACCTCTAGGTTGTTTGACTGGTCAGGGGCGCTGTAAAGCTTCATCTCGGGGAGCTTACTAAACTTATGGTTTGATTCATCATACTTTCTATCACATATATAGATATCCTTCTTGAGGAATGATAGGGGGTGCTTCACAGCATAGTCTTTGGAAGATAGCACTTCGCAATGTCCTTCAATACTATTTATGTGGTTAACATCCGAGATACTGCTCATGAACACCTCATTAGGATAGAACGATTTGGTTTCATAAAATGCTGTGTCCATAGGTCTGATAAACCACGGACCATGAACCCATACCAAATCATTCTTGTCTTTATGAATTCTGTCAATTCTTGCTATGTAAGGCAGCTCCTTATCAGAATTGAGGTATACAAAATCACCCAATTTGAAAATGTCACCATTCTCACGAACAAACTGATAATATAACGTCTTGTTATCAGTTGTAGAACGGATAACAGTTTGATTATTGTACTTAGACATAGACAGGCAGCTGAAAACTGATGGAAAGGTATTCTTGCAGTAATCAGCTTTATTGGTTGTGATATCTGAAGCTAATCTTGTCCGATAATTATAACTTAAGTATCTGTATCGTTTTGTAACCTTTTCGGTGACATACTTAACATGAACAATGTCTTTGATATCAGTTTTCAGGAGAGTATCTCCAACTTCAAAATAAACAGTCCCAGATATCCAACAGGGGCTGCTCATAACGTTGATGTGCAAAACCATGACGTCTTCAGGGGAAAACTCGACTCTCACTTTGTCCCCGACCATGTAGCTTGCTTCATCATATGTCAGACAAGTCGTGGCCGACAGAGGGATACTTACATCAAGCCTATCTTGGTAGTGGGTCAGAAACTTCTTCATGGTAAAGTCAAAGGCTGGGGACTTTATATCTGTAACAGCATCTCTGATTTTGAAATAATGCCCCATGATACTGAGGAGTTTGGTTTCGACTTCACTGAACTGGTTCATGTTCATGTTAGAGATGATTATATGCAATAGGTCGTCTTGGAATCTATCCAGTCTCCTGTAGAAGCCACTCTTGACATTCAAACAGAAATGGTCAAAGGACAGATTGACAAACTTTGAGTCACCCTGTACCCTCGTCAGGTTTGATATTTCAGTCTTTGATTTCAAATTCTCAACAATATTCATCATGACCCTAGTAGAGAGCAATAAAACTTCTGTCGACTTACATGGTTTATACTCCAGCAAAGCTCTTTCAAGTTTCAACGCACAGTCATGTATTTCTGAGGATTCTTCATTATAGTATCGGGCATTTTGAATGATAAGCAGGCAACTGCTGATAACATCATCAACTGACGTCAAGGTTTTTGACGAAATTCCCTCTTCAATCGCATTAAGGCTCATGGGATACTTGATAACAGAGTGATACGATTTATTATTCGGAATTTCCAGGAAGTGACTGAACAATAGATTGTTTGAAGAATCTCTTGATGACTTGAGGAATTTCAATAAGGATAAAGCTTGTTCTACCTCTTTTTCCCTATTGAGAACTAAATTGACCCCTTTGGCACCTTTCCCAATACTTTCATCCCAAGCAGTAACATAAATATTTGCGGCTTTCTTATTCTTTGACTTTGGAACTTTCTCCTCCGGTTCAGATTTACACTTGAGATCATCATTTGAATTCGCATTTTCAGCTTTTTGTATTACTTTAGATAACTTATCAACATTCATGCCATCAGAGGATGGCTTCAGGAGTGAGCTCTTCAGTTTGTCAAATAGCGGAACTTGCAATGTTTTTATGACATCAGTACATTCTATGAATAAAACAGTATCTGAAATGATATCAAGATTTGGGACATCTGCTTCAATTTCGTCTTTATTTCTCGTTATCCTTGTTAAGTTAGGGCTCTGAGACAAGATGTTATTGAAAGGAGTTTGTCTGAATATAACCATGAGCTCTTCTTGCAGGTAATACTTCTTACCATTATAAGTGTACACTGGAACGCATTGCAGTAGGCTCTGATAATCTTTGTCAGAATTGATGAGTCGTTTTGTAACATCCTCAAGGATTACAAATTCAGGGCACACAGAGTCAATTCTAGACGACATGGCACAGACTATTTTGAGCAAAACATTCCTACAGTTTTCTGTTGTCTCTAGAACATCTTCAAGATCAACAATGTTGTCAATGTCTTTATGGAATGAAGAACACATCCTCACCATTTCTGATTGAATTGCATCACCTTTATCTTTCAAATCAGAAAAGCACGAGAACACATTCTCCTCCACACTGTGATGCTCAACTCGAGGGATTTTAGGAGTCACAGTATCAGAGTTTTTGGAGATGCGTTCTTTCTTCACGACAGGAGTCACGATATCAGATGAGTTATTGAGAGGTAGCTTTGCTCTTGGTGTTGTGTTGATTTTTCTTTTCTCGCCAAGCTTGACCTTCCTTTCACTAATAGGGGAATTAAGAAGATCAGTTTCATTCTTTTTATCATGACTAGGGTTCTTCTCCACAAATAATTTGACAAAATCTCTCAAGTTGACGGCATCTTTGCATATAACACTGGATTTAGTATTGAATTCAGTAGCATTTTCACAAAGCATGAGAAGGTCATTTACCAACTCTTGCACGCCTTCATAAGCATGACAAATGAGCTTGCTTCTGATGCCACAGAGTGATATTGGGTGTTTTATCTTTTGATAATATGCTTTGAAAACTTTTTCGTCAGGCAAGCACAAAAATGCTCCAGCTAGAGGTCTCCCGTTCTTATTGCACCTCTTTACTACCTCACAGAACAATTCCCACATCGAAACAAAGACATCTTCTCCGACACCTTTCTGCAATCCCATGGTTGAATCATGATCTAATAACACTGCATTTGGTTTTGCATCAACTTTCAAGCTTTTTTGTGAAATGCTTTTCGAACTCATATGACCAGACACAGCTGACAAGACTTCAACCGCCATATCATGAACCTCTGTATGAGGTTCATTGTAGGTTTTAGCATTCACACACATTATGATTATATCACTGTAGCAATGATACAGAGAAGTATAATTTTCCTTCATTATGTTTTCTCTTATCATAGAGAGGCTGATAGGAAGTTGAATAGTATCATAATAGTCAGGGAGTATAGTCTTACTTGGTAACTGGGTGAATGCCTTATGAATTTCTGCATTAGCATCAGCAACTTTCAGGAGACTCATAGCCATTATTTTGATTTGGTTAATCATGGAGTCAGAATTCGAAGCCGACTTACCAGATGTATTTCTTTTGCTTGGTGTAAGCTTACTTTTAACCTTTTTGGTTGAAATTGGGCTATTCTTTTTAAGGGGAGTGATCTTCACTTTAGTCGGAGTTTCAGAACTTGATTTCTTTCTCAGTTTCACTGATGATGCTTTAGATGAAACCTTTTGTTTTGGTGTTCTGTTAATGATCTTATTCCGAGGTGCAAGTGAATCTGAAGTAGATGTATCAGAATCATTCCCAGATTTGTAGTAATCCATGCTGATTAAAATGTTCAACTCCTCTGCAAAAGCTTTCTCCACTTTTTCAAGTTCAGGAAGAATGTTACGATTTTTCTTTAGATTACCAAAAACTAATTTAACATCAGAAATGAAGCTATCAAATATGAGATATCCATTGTTCTTAACCTTCCTAACAATGTGAGAAAACTTTTTGTTGATTAGTTGTGATTCGGGATTTCCATTATCCTTTGCAAGTATACCAGAAAGTTTTTCACATAGGGAATTCAGTTCATATTCACATTCCTCTGACATCACCTGGAAATAAAAATGTCGACATTGCATATTGATATCTCAAAATAATCTTTCTTTGCTGAGACATATCTTTCCATGAAGTAAATTAATAAAACAAATTATTAACATTTTACAACTATCATTCTAAAATAGAGGACTTATGAGTTTAACTCACGAGTACTCATCATGACATCATCCTATCATCTCAAAGATATCTAGTAGTACAAGTGATAATCATAACAATGTCACACTATAAAAGGAGTGACAAATGATTGAATCTCAATACTAAAGGATACTCCCAATAAACTAAATAAAGGGGTAAGGGCCAAACTTTGTGGAAATCCTTAACATCTTGAAACTGTCAGACAATTCGTGGTGGAAATTCGTGTGGGTTTGATTCATGATTGACTTGGTATCAGTGTCTACAATGTTCAATCATGTAATACAGTTATTCGTTAAATGGGCATATATAAAATTTTCCCAAGTCCGAAAAATTTGCCCAGCCCTGGCAATGTCATTGTCGATCTGATACCAGACGCTACAGCTGTCTTATTTGGGCAGTTTATCTGGGCAGAGGGAAGTTAATGTGGGATATATGCTATCATCGCCAGCAAACTACAATGCAACTCGTGGCCTGGCTTGAGCGGTGTCATGAGAGCTGCAGCTGCTGAGGGCCTGGCATCACTGAGCAAGGCAAAAGCTCGATTGGTTAAATCCCCCCAGCAAGGGTAAAAAATAATTTCACATCTGTCGCGCGCTGTCAAGCAACGTGACGCTCGGCAACAAAAGGGTGGTAACAAAAGTGCCTGTAGGGTGGTAACAAAAGCGTGCACAAAGTACCAGCACGTAAAAGTGTAACACGATGTTTTTCACATTTACGAACTTATCTTTGAACAATTTTACAAATCATTCTGAAATTTTGTCACCAGGTAGAGAAAACAAAGCTGGTCATAACAAGTTAAAATGGTCTGAATTCCCCACTGCTTGCCGACCTTATGGCTACTTGCAGTTTTCAACAGCTCATAGCTCAGCTTAGGAATCTCTCAGAAAAACTACTTTTCAACTTGCTTTGTTGATAACAAAAGTATCAATCAAATCTCAAAGTTTCAGCCTGATAACTCAAAACGAAGGTGCCATAGGGTTTCGTCCACAAATTAAAACCTCTATTTACAAGTCCTTTGGAGCCGCTAAATACAACAAACACATTGTTTTCAAACCATCATAACTTGACTTCTAAAAACTCAATCGGCTTGAATCTTTTGATGTTAGCTTGGAGAAACATTCATCTTTTATCTCCGTGGCTTATTGTTGAGTTTGAACAATAGAGTCACTAGCTATTTCGTTTTAACGACGGACCTTGTAACTTTGACATAATCTCGCAAAATATTGGTGCTACACTTTTTGCGCCCAGTCCTTGTTCTTCTTGTCAGATGTTACCTGACCTGTTTCTCGTGCGCCTTCATCGAAGGCCGAAACTGTTTCGGCCTTCGATGAAGGCGCGCGCGCCGCGCGCGAGAAACTGAGGTCAGATAAAATCTAACAATGTTCTTCGACCTCCAATATCACTTTCAAATCACAATTTCTGGCAACAAAGCAAAACTCATTTTCTGAGCTAGTACCAGCCTGCTGATCATTTTGACACTAAGTTTGTCACTTGTAGGATTTCACCCTACCCTTGCTGGCGGGATTTTATCCCTGGCGGATTGAAAATCGTCGGATTGAAAATCGTCGGGGCGGATTGAAAATCGCGCGCACCGACGGTAGGGTAAAATCCTACAAGTTTGTCACATTTTGTTGAAGTCGATTTTTGTCGTTCACCCCCGTCCCCCTATTTTGTGCTTCGTGTGTACACTGTACCATGTACACGTCGCCGCGCGGCGCGTGCCCGCACTCACGGAGACGCGCAGTACGCGCGGAGTATTTAGAGGAATTGGGTCACGCCGCGCAGCGCCGCGCGGAAGCATTCGTGATTTGACGTTTGTTCGGCTTTTTACAACATTCAAATTTCAGATCACTGAGTGAATTATGGCCATGGGGCGCGCAGCTCGAGCGTATGCACACAAATTGAAGGTTTGTGTTATGCTTTCTCAATGATAGACCATAGTTTTGGCTAGATTCAATGAAAAACTCCCACGTGGCTAAGAAAAAGGGTATAAACATTTTTTAATCAGTTATTGATAAACTGATGGCAAATATGCACTACCACATGAGTTAATTATTGATTCTAATTAGGAGTATTCACAAGTGATGATGTATTTCAAAAATTTATCCTATCTTAACTAACCTCTCTTTCAAATCAAATAGAAGTTTTCTATTGGACACTACTTGTAGGTGGTGTTTTTTAATGCTTTGATGTTTTTTAATGCCTGTGTGAATAGTGATGGTTCAATACCATAATTGTTATCTTATCTTATCTTTTCAGCATTTCGTGTGTGCCACTATTGCTCAACCTCGCTGAGGCTAGTTGTTTCGCAATCCAATGACGAAAGCTAAGAGTTAGTTGAGTAAGGTTAATAGTGATTCCAATACAAGATAACACAAAAAAGATTCAGACTAGCACTGACATTCCAACTCAGGGACAAAGACCCTGTGCCACGGTATCTAGTTAATTTACTTGGTTAGTACCCTTGAAATATTAAATATGAAATATGATATGTTTGAATAAGCTCAATTTATTTACATGAGCCCAGGGTGTTTTCACATTATGGTGAATGCTCATTTCAAAAGGTTGGTCCATCTCTTTGGAATAGTCTACCATTAGAACTAAAGAGCTGTTCAACTATTGGTCTCAAAACACACTTATTTAAGATTGCATTCGACAATTGGTTTGCTTTCAAATTGTTGTGTAGATTTTACTTTTCTGTATATAAAGTTTGCAATTGACTGACAGGGCTTTCAATTTAAAATTTTGATTTTGATAAATCTATCGTACTTATTTCTATTTATTTAGAATGCAAGGTGCACTTTCAATGTTATTTTTGATATGTTGTTTTCGTGGCACAGCTGTGCATTAATTTAAGTTGATGTGCCACTTATATCAGATCCCTGTACCAAGCTACATCAAATCCCTGTACCAAGCTATTGAGAGGACAGGCTTCAAGGTGCATGGGTATGCTGATGATCAACAGGTGTACAAATCATTTCATCCAAATGATCAGTCAGAGGTACTCAACATCAAACTCTTGAACACCTTCAATACCATAAGGGATTGGATGATTGAATACTGTCTCCAATTGAATCCAGGTAAGACCAAGGTCATGGTTATCGGTCCCCAATTCATTCTTCACCAGATAGAGATCAGGGGCATAATTCTTCCCGGCAATGTTTGTATAAGGTTTTCATCAAATGTTCGCAATCTGGGCATGACAATTGATAACAAACTTTCTTATGATACCCATGTTGCAACACTAAAGAAAGACTGCTTCAGACTCATCAGGAATGTTGTCAGAAAGCCATTCATCTTCACAAATGATCAGATGAAACTTGTTGTAAATAGTATCATCACCTGCAGGCTAGACTACTGCAACTCTTTGTATTTTGGGATCAATGAAAGACTTTTAAACCAATTGCAGTTAATCCAAAATGCAGCAGCCAAAGCAGTTGTGGGCTTATATAAACATGATCATCTTGGTCAAACTCTCAGAGACTTGCACTGGCTTCCAGTGAAATTCCGAATCCATTTCAAATTGCTATTACTAGTCTATAAGTGTTTAAATGGACAGGGACCAGATTATCTGATGGATATGTTTAAGTATGCTAATTATAATCATTCAGTTTATTTACATGAGCCCAGGGTGTTTTCCCATTATGGTGAACGCTCATTTCAAAAGGTTGGTCCATCTCTTCGGAATAGTCTACCATCAGAGCTCAAGAGCTGTTCTACTATTTCTATATTTAAAACAGCTCTTAAAACACACTTATTTAAGATTGCTTTTGACAATTGATTTGCTTTCAAATTATGATGTAAATTTTTACCTATCTGTATATTAAGTTTGCAATTGACTGATGGTGCTTTCTATTTGAAATTTTGATTTTGATAAATCTATCCTATTTTATTTCAATTTATTTAGAATGCAAGGTGCACTGTCAACGCTATGTTTGATTATGTTGTTTTTGTGGCACAGCTGTGCATTAATTTAAGTTGATGTGCCACTATAATATAAAAGTTTAGATTATTATTATTATTATATGAAGGTTTAAATTACTATTATCATTCAATTCAATTCATAACAATGACGCTCAGATACTTCATGAAAAGATATATTTCTGAAAAGAGAGACTCTTTTGAGACATCAATCTGCAAGACGCTCAGATTGTTGTTAACTACCTGCTACCTTTACTTATTATAATTGGACAAGCCCACCCACTTTCACAATCACTACAAATCTGGGATCTCCACAATGTGTGGCACGTGCTTCCAAATTTGATTGTGATAAGTAGTTTTGATAAGTTGACATTAACATTATTCTTTTATTCATTTATATTTATTCATTTACCACAATTTTTCATACTTATCACATGACTGTAGGCCATTGCTGGCACAAGTTCTTGATCTGTTTTCTTCTTATCATCTAGGTCTATAATGTCAAAGACTAGAGACTTGATCAATGATTTTCTCCAATGCACAAACCTGGCTGACAGAATCGACTTAGCAAATCAACTATTGAAGAAAATCAGAGCTAATGGTACATCACAGATAAAATTTGATTCAATCAATCAAGCCTTCATAAATGAGTTATGGGAGTTGCTCAAGCCAGATAATATAAAAAGACGTGATGGTGTTGATGAATCCAGAAACATACTTGAAGCTCATGGTGTATCTCTACAATTATTGGAAGCGCTTGCCACAATTAATGTTGGAAGGCATCACTTCAGACAATCAAATATACCTTTGATAAAGGAGTTTTTATTTCTCAAAGATAGTGAATTGCATAGCAGGTGCTGTGTTAACGCTCTAGGTGCTAAATGGGCTCATAATTCAATAAAGAAGGCTAAATCATTAATGACAGGAAAAGTCTTTAAGGCCATCATGGAATTGAATGGGGAAGCCTATTATGCTGAGTTTCAAACAGTAGACACACAGCAGAATGTGACAAATATTATTGCCCAGGAAATTGAGGTACAAGTGAATAATTTATCATTCAATCTTTCAACCCAGACGTCAAGTGAGACAATAAAAGTGGTCCATGTTGTCAATCCTGAATTTATGTGGGTTCAAGAACTGACAGATGATATCAGTCTACTGTCTGTCATTCTAGAGGAATACATGAGTACATGTCCCCATTCAGCATGTCAAGGTGATAGTAATGTTGTGGTCAACCATAAAAAAATGTTTCTGAGAGCCAAGATTTTAAGTTGGTCTGCAGAAACAGCTACTGTTTTTGCAGTAGATTTTGGCTGGGAAATTGAAATAGAGAGAGACTTAATTTTTAAGTTTGAAGATTATATTGCTGAAATACCACCTTTAGCAAAACTTTGTAGATTGATCAATTTAAGCCCCCCATCCAAAGTCTTGACTATACAGAAGAACACAATACGATTGCTACAGCATTTAACAAAGAACCGAGACCTTGTTGAGATGATTTTAAAACTTGACATATTATCAAATATAGCCAAAATCATAGAGAGCTCAAGAAATTCTAGTTTGATATGTGATGCTCTACTATTTATATCTCAGTGCAGTTATCATCATAACTCAAAGAGTATTGTTGGCAAGGCTGTTGTTTCATCATTGGTAAAATGTTTAGAGCAATGGTCTTTCTGTTTAGAAGTTCAGGCCATTGGATTTGAGTGCTGTAGAAACTTGCTTTACCATTCTCGAAGTAATCAGCATGCATTCATTTTCAATAAAGGGTTAGAACTGACCTTGAGTGCTTATGGGGCATATAAAAATGATGAAATCATCGCTGAGCACATGCTTCATATCCTGAAAATGTGCCTTAATGATCTGAAGTTTGATAGTCCTCTAAACAGATATTTAGGTAATAATGCCGAAATCGAATGTCGTCCTAATGGACATGAAAATGCATACTCCCATTTAAGTAATATATTTCAGTATCAAAGTGAATCTAGCAAAAATTTGTCTTTTGTCAATGATATCAACACCCATGAAGAAATGGTGGTGTTTTCTCGGGAAGTTGTTTCACATCTTAACAGTTCTGGAGGAACTATGTTTATTGGTGTAACACATCAAGGGTTGATAAGTGCAGTTCAATTGAATAGATCCCGTAAAGATGAATATCGTACTAAACTTGACATGGTATTCCTAAAGATGATAGCTGATATAAATCTCATGGAGTTATCAGAGCAATTTTTTGACTGTTCATTCCATAAGGTCATCAACTCACATGGTAGAGCAATGCCCTCTGATACAAGTATGTATGTCATCAAAGTTCTCATCAAGGGTAGTAAAAGACTTTGTCGATTGAAGGAGGGTGAGAATAGTGTGTTTGTCAGAAGGCTTAACGGTTCTGTATTGTCCATATCAGCAAATGAACTGAGACAGCATTGCACACGATTGTTATCAACAGATCATTCAAATATCAGAAACTGTAAAAAGCAAGAAAAAGGGGACACGGATGATCCAATGCCGAGAAAACCTCAGGCACGTGGACAAATGGACTTATTTAGAGTACCTGATCTCTTCTCTTCGAATCAAGAAGAGGAACAGGGTCTTGATGGAAAAGTATCCCCATATACATCTGGTCCACCACCTTTAATACCAGCAGTGAAAGCTAAGAACAAGAATTGAGCTGGGTACCTATTATGAGTGATTTTTTAAACTTTATACTTTTGATACACGTAGGTCTAGGTATACATTATACTTTGCAACAAAAATAGCAAATTATGAATCAAATTTTTTATGTTGTTTTGATATTTATCATACAGTATGTTGTTTATTGCATTGTTTGCTACACTAACTTATTTCATTCCTTTCAAATCTTTCTGTGTTCAAGATATATGATAATTCTTTCAGAGATGCCAACAATCTTATTATAGCTTGCCAACCTCGGGTTAATAGTTATCTACCTCGGAGTAATAAGCTACCTCTGATTGGTTCTTGAAACAACAATTGTGCACATTGCACAATAACCAAGTTGAAGTCCATACCAAACAACATGACAACTGTACACCGATGCATTGAGCATTGATATCATAACTTCTCATCATAGCCAGTGTGCCTTACTCAAAAATGTATGATATAAAGAAAAGAGGCACTTTAAGCGCGTGCGCAAATAACTCGACGAAATGGAGTTGGAGAGCGGGAATTTTTACAAGGTGGTAGAACAACTGATTCTGCTGTCATTGGCGTCAGAATTGGAAGTTGAAAAAATTGCCATGAAAATCAATTATGCGACATAGGATAAGCTAATTCCATACACGTTGCTACGCAACGTTGGAGTTGCACATACCTACATATTTATCAAAAGTGCGCGTGCGCCAATGTTGTTGTCATTTCGTTGTTTCTTTGTTTTAAGACGTTTTAATTTTGATGTTTGCTCATTCAAATACTTAATTTTAGATTTCTCTTATTTGCTTAGTACCTATCCGAAATTTAGTGTAGCACGCCCATTTGACGGGTGTTCTAGTCTATAATATAAAGGAAAAAGACACTTATAGGAAATCGGTTTTTTCTTCCCCTATCGGAGTGAAACACCGATATAGATCATGAAATTGTAACCTAGAGGGTGGTAGAAAATTTGATTCTGCCGCTGATGATCATTTTTAATTTAGGTCTTAGATTCTTTGTTTAAATCATTCTTTGTTTTTTCTAATATTCAGTGCAGCAGCCTCTTGATGGGTGTTTTAGTATTATATAACATCCCAGGAAGCATGAAGTTGAAGCAGAATAGCAGAATTCTATAAATGGCATCAAGTTATCAACTAGTTCTGGCATATCTCTCGTGTGTGATTATTGTGGCTAGGAGTTATAATGATGAAATACCAGATCCTGACTTCTCTCCTGTTATGATGCATGGAAACACAGCAGTTAGTGAATATGAAAACGATGCTGATTCCGATCAGGGCAGTTTGCCGAGTTGTGCTCTAAATTATGGGAGAAAACTGCCGGGATATTTTAAGTTCATCATAAAAGAGACGCTAAAATCGGGAAGAGTGCTGTCGGGAAAAGAGACGTATATTCTAGAAAACCACGAATCTTCTGACCCTCAAAGTCTTGCTGAAATTATACTCAGACTGGTATTAGATAATCAAGAATGTGAAAGGCATCATCTGGCAGTTGATTTTGTCAGTTCTTTCATGTCATATTTCAGTGCTCTGATGTCATCTTTCAGTAATTCCGTATTTCCTTCGGAAACTGCCAGACTGCTAATCCCTCTATATTTAATAACAATGTTTATACTGTGTTGGAAAGATCATAGAAGTCGAAATGCCATCATTTCGTTTCATGTCGGTGTGGTTTATTTGTGCAGCGTTTATGCTAGAATGAACAAGCAGTACAGTAACATTATGGCTGGAAAAATGGCTGCGATAACCAGTATGCCAAGTCACTGTAGAGAGGAATTTTCAGTGTCGAGTATGATGTCCTTTGCATGGTCGAAGTTTCAGATTGGAAATCAGTGTCAGAGGTACAACCAGAGAGTACTAGGGGATCCTTTCTATGAAGTGGAATATATTAAGTGTTTCATTCACCCAGTGGTTTCTATGTTCGCAGTCCCTCTCGTTGTATTAGGAGAAGAATTGGGTCCATTCCTCGAAAATGTGTTATCCCCATTCCCGTTCCATCTTCAAATATTTATTCTAATTTTTATTACAGTAATTATAGTAGTAATTCCCTATGTTATCTGTACATTTATGAAACATTCATATCCTTTGAAAGTGGAAGAGCAAAAGTCCTCGAAAATTGACTCGATTATGCTGGACTTGTTACAAAACATCGATGATTTGAAAAGCGACATTAAAGTTCTGAAGGAATCATCTCAGATGAACAGTACTGATATTATGGTTGTTAATGGTGAATATTCACTTCAGGATTTAGATAACGAAGTTAGAAGGGATATTATTAGCGAATCTTAGAGAGTAGAGAGCCCTAGGCAAGTGACCCAACACAATCATCCAACACTTTTGAACTGTATTTATTTTGTCAGAATTTCAGACCTCATCATTCATTTAATTTAAGAAATGTATTTGAAAAGAATACATATACAAAGTACATACAGACGTCCAGCTATCTTATCTTCGTCAACTCATTACGTTCACAATTATTTGTAACACACTACTGACTAAGCACCCTCCTAGGATAGCAGTGGTCACATGATCCCGAGTATTTGCTGGGTGGCTCAAGGAGTCGCCGCTCAGGAACCTCACGTCGTTAAACTCGATCCGGAAGAACTGAACAACCTCATTGAGAGGACTCAGCAAAATCTTGATATCATTGAACACCCCGATGAAGAAAACTCTTCCGGTGATGAGGCGGAGACAATGAAGGAGGAACCGAGTGTTCCCAGTGCTGAGGACGATGAATTCAATATGGCAGACTATGACAATGAGGAAGAGGCAGATGGACAGAAGATGTTTGGCGCTGGTTTGACCGGTGTCACTTACTTTCCAAACCCAGAGGATGATCCATACATCACACTTCCAGATGCTGCCAGAGACGAAGACGACACCAATGAAGTTAAGCCGACTGATAATCTGATCTGCTGTGCTAAACTTGATGGAGAAATGAGTAGTATTGAGGTGCATTTATGGAACGCAGAGGATCAAGACTTCTATGTTCACCACGACATTCTACTTGACAAGTATCCCCTTGCATTAGAGTGGCTCAGCTTTGATGCCGGTGACCAGGATGAAATTCAGGGAGGGAGAGTTCCAGGAAACTATGTTGCACTGGGATGTATGAGTCCTCAAATTGAGATATGGGATCTCGACATTATCAACACATCGGAGCCTGTCGCAGTTTTGGGTGAACGGTTGAAACCTTCGAAAAAGAAACCGAGAATCGGCAAGAAAGGGCACAGCAGCTCAGTGTTGGACCTGAGCTGGAATAGACATACCCAGAACATCCTAGCATCCGGCAGTGCCGACTGCACTATCCTCCTATGGGATCTGGAGTCAGGATCAGCGAAGGAGTGTTTAACACCTCATACCGACAAGGTGCAAACATTGACCTGGCATCTTGCCGAGAGCACGACCTTGCTGTCAGGGGGTTTCGATAGCACCTGTCACCTGACAGACTGTCGTACTAAGAACAGCAAGTCGTGGTCAGTTGGTGGAGAGGTGGAGCAGGTTATCTGGGATGTCACAAGTCCATTCAACTTCCTAGCTGGCACATCAGCCGGCAGTGTTCTCTGTATCGATATCAGACAGGATAAGCCTCTCTACACCATAGCAGCGCACAATAACGAGGTAGCGGGAATTGCAATGACTAAGCTCATACCGGGACTCCTTGCCACGTGTAGTGCAGACAAGTCAATCAAGATTTGGAACATTTCCAACAACAAAGCGAGCTGCGTGACGAGTAGACCCTTCCCTGAGGCATCCTCACTTCACTGTTTGTCGTTCTGCCCCGATTACCCCACGATGTTGGCTATCGGTCCACTCTCAGGTGGCGTGCTCCTGTGGGATATTGCAACAAATAAAGAATTCAGAGACGCTTTCGGTCACGTCATCCCGAACTTAACCTCTCAAACAGAGGAAACAGAATGAGTTCCTTTTTGAACATGGAGGTCCTATGTGAGCTATTTGAAAGTTTGTAAATTATTATTTTATGGATTTCGTTTATCTTTTTAAATTTTATCCACCCGTAACTTTGTATCACTCGCAAGTCGAATTTTGGGCAATCTGCATAACCGTACTAAACTATGGTTACTTTATCGAGTAAAAGCGTTATCGAAACTCCAGCTGTTTTGAAATCCAATATTCAACAACACACATTATACAAGGCACCCTTCTTTGTAACACATAACAACATGAGGTAACACACTCCCATGTATTATGCTAGGTGACATCAGTATGATATGAATCGCCGGTTTACTGCTGTTCCCGCTATTTTGTCTGCGCCATGTCCGACGTTACCGAGAGTGGTTTTGAGAAGCTCGAGATCTACTCGGAGAATCTGAAGAAACTCGGAGAGCTTTTCGCAGAAACTCTTAAGGTGGGCCCTTGCGCGACCTCTTCACGTTGTTATTTTAGAGAGCTGCCGAGTTTTGCAGTCATAGTATTTGGTGTAATGTGTCCATGACAAGATAGCTAACGGTCGAAATATCTCGTTTTCAGGTTTTCACTGTCATTCAGAGCACTGATGGTATACTGAAAGAGAGATCAGATCTGTTCCTCAGTGATATTGAGAAGACTGAGATACAAGATGTCGTACAGGGAATACCAAGTCTCTACTTTGTTGGTGAGATGGTAGTCAACAATCATTCCGATATTTGCTCCATACATGATTACTAATTATCAGAATCAGACACATGATTCGAAAGTAACTAATTAGGGCGGAATGTACGAGATTGGCAGTCAACTCTCTGTAACTCTCACCCTCACCTCTCTGCACAGGTACTGTTAACTCTGGAAAGAGTAGCGTTATCAATGAGCTATTGGGAAAGACTGTCTGTCCCGCCTCACAGGTTCCCAGTCTGCCTCGTCCAATCAAACTCATGCATGGGTCCATCCCCTTTGTCCGATTGGTCAACAAGTTCAACAAGGAGGTACTACACTGTGGAAAAGCAATCGACAGTTTAACTTATGGGATCCTCACTCGAGATAACATGATCTTATCCATTGTTTTATATCAAATATTCGTTAGATATCTGGGACGTACAAACGTCTGGAGAAGGCAATCCCAAGAGAGTATTTGGAGAGCACATCTGACATGGCGTCAGAGCACCCCAACGCAATGATAGAGGCCACCATTAACCACCCTCTTCTCAAGCAGGTAATTCCGCCATGGGCATTCGGGCATTCAACCCGGTGCCATTCACCAGTTATTCATCAGTGATCACTAGTTTAGGAGTTTGTCAAATGGAACTGTCCCAGGGGTTACAGATAATAGAGCGACCACGGATGATGGCAACTGCAGGGGAGAATAAGGTCATCGCATTCCTAGTCTATGTCGTGGATGCGAACTATGGAATATCAGAGGAGGACGTTGAAAACCTGTCATTCTACCAGGTACTGGTTATTGGATAGGTGTGAAACTGTGGGAGGGAGTATCCCATTTTCTACGTCGACAATTGTTAATTGAGCGAAAATAGAAATAATATTTGCGCAAATAAACTATTATGCCCATCATCTAGAACGTGTGGTATCAACTGTAGACACCACACCACTGCCATGGGCTAATAATCTCCCTTCCTCTCAGGACAACATGCCGGACACACCGGTCTTCTTCCTCATTAACAAGTCGGATATTGACGAGGAGGCTGCTGCTCTGGATGCTGACTCTGACTCTGAGGAAGTGAAACCGAGATTGAGCGAGTGTGCTAATCACAGTAGTAATAGGGTAAATCACCTCACATATAGGATGTGTGCTAGTTACAGTCGTAATAGGGTAAATCACCTCACATATTGGGAGTGTGCTAGTCACAGTAGTAATAGGGTAAATCACCTCGCATATAGTGTGTGTGCTAGTCGCAGTAGCAATAGGGTAAATCACCTCGCATATAGTGTGTGTGCTAGTCACAGTAGCAATAGGGTAAATCACCTCACATATAGGGTGTGTACTCATTTGAAATCATTTGAGGGACCAATTGAAAGCTACGATTTGAAATCCAGGCCTCCCTTCTTCATGCAACTTCTGCTCCTTCATAATAATCACACACCGTCAGGAGCGCGCGATATTCGACAAGTTGACGGAGATGGGTTTCCCAGATAACAGTGAAACGCACTTCACAATCAGCGCTCGACAGTGCAAGAGTGCCCGGCGGAACAAGGAGACCAACTTCTTCACCGAACAGTTTGATAAGTTCAGGAAAGTTCTCATCAACTTTATACAGGTCAGCGTTTGCTCCCGGTGGATTCATTCCAGATTATAATGATTGATTGCATTCATTCCTTTCATCAATGTCTTTTCAATGCCCGAGTTTTTGAGTGTAGTTATCCTCAGAAAAACCTCCAAGACGAGTTGAAAGAAGCAGTGAGACGACTCAACACCATTCACACGCGGTCACTCGACTTCTTCATCACTCACGCGTTCAAACTGGCGCGTGACCTACAGTCCACGCCCAAAAGGATCAACTATGTGAAGGCTGAAGAGCATAAACTGTACAACAACCTACTGGAAATGGTAAGATCATACACCATGTTGCCACCATTGAAAGAGTACAGTATGATTGATGCGCAGTGCTTATCAGGAATATAAGTGCGAAATGCACACAAACTTTTTTCCTTGTTTCATTAATCATGTTTTTCAATTGTTGAGCTCCATCCAATGTCAAACTCATGTTTTAGCTCAGCGCGCTACATTCTCACATTCATACTACTCAAGTGGAGTATCTGTGTACACTGTACAAGATACATCTTGTACAACGTTTACTATCTCATTATATCAGCGATTATGTATGTATCCAGGTTAAAATTTATCCGTTTTCGTCCGAAAATCGTGCTCAAATGTCACTCTTGTCAGGTGATAAGGTTCAAATTTCACTCTGGCAGCCGCTTTTTAATTTAGAATCAAATGATTCCACCTCGCAGTTCCTTACTTATATGGGGCTTCAATGATGTATAATATTATGACCACAATTGATTACGTATACCAAGTTCATTCAATAGACAGTATACCCTGTACTTCAACACAGATGCATTACAAAGTGATTTTCACTTCCAATTAAGTCATCACCAGTGTAGATAATATACAATATGCCAGTTATTAACTGTAGGTATAATATACAGGTGAACGATAACCAGCAAGAGATTAAGGAGATAATAGAACAGAGTATAGCCGAGATAACGCCCGATATACTGGAGGAAGCTCAGAGCTTCGAGTTCGAGAAAGTTCGGCTGAGTGACAGCGGTAGACTGGCGGATATAAGGCAGGTAGGAGCTTATACATTCTTATACCCATACTGAATTATATGCAACGTAGGTATTAGGTACTCTATGATTGTTAATAAATCATATTCACTGAATTCAATTTCACTGAATATAGTGGCAAAGTAGTAATAGTGATGGTGAATCACGATAAATCGTGAAGTTACAATCTTTGCTTGTGCTCAGGTACGGAGATGCAGCGATCAGCTTGAGAGACTTGTGTTGGAGAAACTGAATGTTATAGTCTCCAAGAAGATAGTAGAGAGTGCAAACTGTCTCCAAGAGAGCATGATAGGTACGCTCTGTACTTTTTAATCGTTTTTCTTTGTGTGATTTTGTACCTAAACTTGATTTAAGAATATTGCTTACGTAGTTTAGGAAATTCGTTAATGTCGTGTTTTTTTTCATAATCTAGCTGAAAAAAGACATGGAAATCAGAAGCCGTCAATTGACTTAGGTAGTGAGTTCGGATGCTGGCACCGCCTCAATGTTCCTCCTTATTTACCGGGTCGAAAATTCATCGCAATCCGTTACACGAGGCCTTCTCTGAGCATTCTCCTTCCTATCTCGCTGTTTCATGTTGGAATTGCTCGATACGTGTTGCATATTTCTTCATTTCGTCACACGTGATTGACATCAATATGAAGTGAGATTGGAATCTTCTCCGAGCCTTGCTGCATGCTGATGGTTTCAATAACTGATCCTGCACTTTTCAAGTGCAATATGCCTTGTTTTCTGTTCCAATGTACCTCGCCGAAACTTCGTATTGAGATTTGAGAGCTGTTAACCCAATACCTATAGTTCATTTCATCATGGACATTGCCTCACAGGTACTCTATCCCGATGTTTGGCTCGACTAGAAGATCAGCAGACAGACATGCAGAACTGTCAAGCTAGACAGGCAC
This sequence comes from Beroe ovata, assembly GCA_946803715.1. Lineage (NCBI taxonomy): Eukaryota > Metazoa > Ctenophora > Nuda > Beroida > Beroidae > Beroe > Beroe ovata. Next base: position 38,177 of record CAMPET010000230.1, on the reverse strand, counting down.
TAACTAGAGTAGTTGCATCAGCGTACGGACTAGATTTCAAGGTCGCAAACCAGTTCTCCATGGTGCAAGCACTGTGGGAAAGTTTGAAAATGATGTTTCAGACTGGGTTTCCCCAACCCTTCCCTGACTCCGAATGGAAAAGAACAACAGCCAAGGTAATTTCTCTAAATCTGGTGATTCCTTTTTGGCCCAGTCACAGTTCTTCAAACTAGTGTGTGTATGGCGCGAAACTCTTTTACTGATGTCACAACAGCACATGTTTTATCAATGTGGATTTGTTAGCGATAGCGCGACGCGCGTACGTGCACACCATGCATTCCGATCGATCACTCTGATCCATGCATTCCGATCATACCACAGCATGATGAAATGCTCGAATCCTGGAAATGCCCCCGACTCTGTAACTGTTCGCTCAGGGAATATTGGGGAAAATACAAGCTGCCCCCATGGCTAGGGGTATCACGACACAATTTACCGAGAGACTTAACGAGAGTCACTCAATATTCGAAACATCCATGAATCAACTGCTCAAACTCCACCAAGCGAGGCTCGGGCAGACAGAGGAGGACAGGCACAAGACAAGGACGGAGTATGCACCACGACTAGCACGGCTAGCACTCTACTCCACCTCGCTTTGGTATGTGTTAATCTGTTTAATACCTAGCATCTCTCATTCTTGAACACACTTCTTTTCACAGAATTTCATTCTTATTCTATCAAAGCGACCAGTTGGAGTTTGGAATTCCTATCCAAGGCAAGGAGATAGGGCGTGGTCACTTTGGTGTGGTCTATGCGTGTCACACATGGGCAGGAAAGGGCCCTCTCGCACTCAAATCTGTCGTCCCTCCTGATGATAAACACTGGGGCAGTCTTGCCCTGGAGTTCTACTATGCCAGGTTATATTTGGTTGCTTTGATATTATTCTGACTATTTTCCGCTTCCAACCCTGGATCTACTAGCAACTTTTCCTATCATTGTCTATATTACTCACAGGAACATTCCAGCTCATCACAATATCTGTGGATTCCACGGAGCAGTAATTGATGAGTCCACCAGTGGACACACTGTCGCCTTCCTGGTAAATATCTGATGTTGAATATCTGATGGTGATTTGAATTTCAACTCGAAGAATGATGTGATGATAACGGAAGTGATAATCTCTCTCCATCCTCAGATTATGGATAGGTTGACGCGGGACCTCTTTGCGGGCCTCAAATCGAAGAGTCTTGACCCGAGGACCAGGTTCAACGTAGCACTGGATGTGGTTGAGGGAGCCAGGTACCTGCACAATCAGGGTCTGGTTCACAGGGATCTAAAACTACAGAACGTCCTGGTTAGTGCCCCACTATAGGAACATGAGATCTTGAGACGGTGTGTTCATGCTAGAGTATTGTTTTGGTTCTTCATTGTCACCAGATGAAACGAATTAATGATGATTTTTCCCAGTTGGATTCGAATAACCAAGCAAAGATCACGGATTACGGTTTCTGTAAACCTGAAGCTATGATGTCTGGATCACTTGTGGGCACTCCAATCTACATCGCACCAGAACTGTTTTCCGGTAATACATCCAGCAATGCATTATGCTTCGTAAAACTTAGTACTAAGAGATATACACTTTATTTCAAACTTCATTCCATAATTAAATCCATTGAAAGCCAGGCAAAACTATCAATCAATATTATTCATTCACCCCATGTATCTGAACAAAACCCTGCGGTGGGTTACACAAATGTGTCACATCCCTCACATCTACTTTGACCACGTCACCTGCACGTATCTCAACTGTTTCTGAAGAATTTCTCATGACTAGTCTCGCGGAGTGATACCCACTGGTGTTGTCAATAATGACAGTATTCGCGGTGGCAGCAGGGCAAACTGCCGCCCTGACAACACCAGGACTCTGGACACCTCTGTAGAACTTGATACTAGTCCCTATCACCTGCTCAACTCCCACCCTACCGTAACACCCTGTTCTCACCTCGTAATGACAGCTCCTTCTCTCCTCAGTTCCAACACATGGCATCTCATTGACCCGCTCCATTTTACTCCCTCTCGCTATTTCCTCCACCCTACTCATAACCTCCCTGTTACCCCTGTAATGACTCGCTATCTCTCGTCTGACATCCACAACACTTCCCTCCCTACCCGCCACAAGACACTCCAAATACACGAGATAGAAGTCCACCCAGTACTGGTCCCCAGGGGCCGTGAACGGCTCCGGTGACGTGTGGAGGTGCTCGTGAAACGCGTCACCCCACCTCACGCAGGGTATCACGTGACCGATTTCATGTGATTTTAGCGTGAGCACGAGTAGATTCCCCGGATTTAGTTTGATCCCTGGACTGCTCAGTGACGTCACGGCTTTGCTGAATGACGTCACTTCGTTACCATAGTGATGATAGTACGTTCCCAACGCCTCGTTCAGATCTCTGACCGTCTCCAGTAAGTGATCAGCTGTCGGTAACGACGCATGACGTTCAAAGTCCGCCATTATTCCGAACTTCACCTCGTCAAGTTCCGCCACAGCCTCCCAGTCGTATATCAGTCTCTCGACCACTTTAAATCGGTCAACCGGGTACTCTATCGTCATGCCCTCACCATGATGCTGATTGTACCCCGTATCTTCGAGTAGGAAATCGAGAAAGAAGTCAAACTCGTCCGATGTTTTCTCGATAGCAAGCAGTTTGGTTATGATTTGTCTCTCTGTGGCCGCAAGGTGGCGTATATTCTGAGCGTTGCGTAGGGCGGCGTTGTAGCGGCTGATGAAGGAGGCGGTTGTAGAGTAGGAGAGTAGAGACAGGACTATTATTACTAGATGCGACATCCTGTGGCGGGAAGGAAAGGCGATTATAGTTAACATAGCGATTAGCGAATTGTGCTGCTAGAAGAGGTACCAACAGGTGCATTATCTGTTGTGTATTGCATTTAGTTATTATTCAATGTTACTACCAGATTGCATAGTATTGAGCAGGTGCTGCGAATAATACATGTAGGTAGGTTCTACTCCATATGTAGTGGAGGGAGACCCTCTAATGGAGAGGGCAACTGTAAGAAGGTAGTTTTATAGGTACTGTAAACTTATGTATCTCTGTTGTACGGGTCGTGTGGGCGTAGCGGTAGTATACGACATGAGGACACTAGAGTTGATGAGCCACTGTGATCTAATCAGCTAAGTAAACATCTCTGAACAGCAAACATTTCTATTGAGCTGCAAGATACACGCGTGTCACCTAGCCACACGTAATAACAAGGTTACACACTCAACATGCTGCTCCGCAAATAGTATGATATCAGGCTATACACTGAGATGCACCGAGGTGCAACATAAACTGTGCTGTAAAGTAAGAATTCAACAACGAGCAAATGTGAGAATATTGATATGGACTTGTATAAAAATAATATTGATAAGTACATTCAATTGATAAGTACATTCGATACTATACACATTGCATATGTATTGTAGGCATATTGTCCAGATTTAGAACAAATTGGCCGTGTGCCAAGTAGCTAAATGATAGCGAAATTTGTGTGCTGACCTTAGTAATGCAAACTCCGCTAAGAGGCGGAGAGAACAATGTATGTATTGTTTAGTCCCTGATCTTGTTTATTGAACTTCATTTAAACCATTTAAGGGTAAACCGTTCATTGTACAAAAGGTATTGTATGTCAGTATTTAGCCTGCAAACCCCCTAGCAACCACAGTCCACACACCCTAGTAACCACAGTCTACACACCCTAGCAACTGCAGTTCAGACACCTTAGCAACCGCAGTTCACACACCCTGACAACCACAGTTCACACACCCTAGCAACCGGTGACCACACCCTAGCAACCGCAGTACACCCACCCTAGCAACCACAGTC
>CAMPET010000230.1:8171-31206 GCA_946803715.1 Beroe ovata | reverse complement strand
ACACACACACACACATATACACACACAAACACACACACACACACAAACACACAACCACAAACACAATCACAGTCATATACACAGTACACACAATCACAGACATACATACACAAACACTCAAACAGACAGGGAACCTTATCTAGCCGATCGGCCATCATGAGTAATTGACTCATTTGTTCATTTTTGCCGACTGATCATATCATCGAATATATCCAATTAAACGTCAAAGCTGCGCCAACTTTTCAGTTTTTGAAAGTTAAACTAAAGCTATTGTGATTTTTACAACATAGCTTTGTATTCCAAGTAAAAATTGATTTAACCATTTTAATAATATTTGAATGACCCGGGGGGTCCAAGTAGTATCAGCTTATTTGTCCATGTTGCGTATTATAGTAGATTGGATAGAAGATTCTACTTGCATAGTATGAAGTTACTACGTTATTATTCAATAACGCGATTTGAGAACTGCATTATTATCTGGATTTTGATCCATTTTAAAGTCCTATAAGTATGAAACTGGTCGGGGTCCATGATTCGAAATTGAAGAATTCGGAATGTTGCCACAAAACTTGAGGTAATTTGAAGTACACTTATAGACTTTTGAGGTACAGACCTTTTAATAATAAGATCGTTATCGATGGATAAACTTTTAATTTATGGATGTGATGATTAATGTGATAATTGCGACGCTTATACTTTTGCATTTTGTTTCAGGTAAAATGATATTGATAATGATTTTATAACTATAATAAATTGTGATCTTGATTATTTTCCTATCTCAATCCTGGTAGTAGTATCTTCATAAAATTGTACTTGTAGTTAATGCGAATTAACATTAAATCGAATTAACATTAAATCAAAACATAATTCAAAGCAATATCTGTCTCACTCTCAGATTATATAAGTTTACGTTTGCGCCGCGCGCGCACAAAGCGAAATTCTCGACAGGGTCTATTATCGATCGACAACTGGCCGCTCGTTGCCTGGCGATGCTAGACCGCTGATGCAAGCCGCGAAGCGGCTTGCGTCAGCGGCTCACTATGCGCTGATTTCGCGATATTTTAACTTGGGGGAACGCGCAGCACCAAATGTACGGAATATCGAGAAAGTGTGGTGTACTTAAGCCTTCATTGTGGGATATATATTGACATTAGCTGGGCCAACTTTATTGCATCAGAATCATGACAGTTTGTACTTTATGATGGTGCTTTCAATTTTCTGCNTCATTGCGCGCGCGCCGCAAATTATTCTCAGACAGTCCACCAGCTTCGCGGCTCGCGTCAGCTGGGCCTAGCATCGCCAGGCAACAAATGAGTTTGTGTCAGAATAATTGTTTGCGCTGCGCGCGCGCAGAACGAAATTCTCAACAGGGTCTTTCATCGATCGACAGGCATCGCCAGACAGCATAAAAGCAGTTATTGCCGAATGTCCATGTCCAAAAACGTCGCCAAGGTGTTATATACACTTGCTGCCCACTCATACTAAATTCATCGCCGCGCCCTGATTTTTTAAAAATTCTTATTTAACTAAGATTCAGACGTTGTATGACAGGTTCTTTTCAGTTAAAGGATGAAAACTGTGGAACAAGGTGCCAGTTGATGTAGGAGCTGCAAAATTGTTTGAATCGTTCAAAATTTTTAAAAATTCTTATTTAACTAAGATTCAGACGTTGTATGACAGGTTCTTTTCAGTTCACTGATTCATTTACAGCAGCTGCAGGATCATTTTAAACTTATCAACACTACTTGTTACAATCAAATTTGAGGACCCCCAGCCCAAATTCCTCAGTTCGATTGTGTAAAGTTCTGCTCGTAGAGCTTGAACTCAACAGCGAAAGCACTTTGCTTATCCTGTTTGATTGCCCTAGTCAAAATTCTTCTCCTGGGGTTCTTCAAATAGGATGATACTGTTGCAGGAAAATGACAGTGACAGAGAATCGGCTGATCCTGCACATGACATCCAAAGTGTATGTAGCAACTGCCATGCACAGAATGCCAAAGATGACTCGAAAGGTAATGAAGGACAGCACATGGAAAAGACTCCTACAATTGTGTTTGTGGGAATGTTAGAACGCCTCAATCATACTATGTTACTGAAAGTTGGACAGTATTTATCAATGAACACTGAAAACCTGCCCAAGCTACCACGCCCACAATTGATTCAAGGTATTATAGATAAAGCAAAAACTCTTCAATCAAGTGATGCAAATCTCTGTCTCAAAACTTTATGCTGCTTCAACAAAAATGGTCAAATGTTATGCACTCTACTCTCATTTGAAGACTTGACTTATAAAGTTGATTTACCTAAATCATACTGCTCCAATGCGGCTTACTTATCCTCAACAGATAGGATCAAACTGCTGTCACAAGTACCTCTGTTTGAGGACCCTACTTGTTATGGAAATGTCCAGTTGGAATGGGAAGAACTTGTACTTCCTCAAATGAAAAGCATTTTGTCCTATTATGAGATAAAATTTGCTAACAACGATTGTGAGCGGGACCTCAAATATAGACTTTCTCAACAAAGCAAATTTAAAAACACCCATGGAGTTCCAGATAAATTAGTTACATTTGGCTTTACACCTGAGGAACCCTTTGTTTGTATAGGTGTGAGCTCAGAGCGTGCTGTGGACTATGAGTATAGAATACTTTCCAGTGATTGTCTCCTTACTAACAACATCTCCCCTCAGCAGATATCTGATATTACAACCCCTTCAAGCCCTCAGAGAGCTCCTAAGCAGCAAATGAACACACCTCATACTGAAAACAGTATTCACAGTGAAAGCTCCTCTCGCTCACTTGATAAGTCTCCATCAGCCAGTCAAATCAGTAGTATAGGAGATGATCCTGAATTCCACAATGAGAGCTCTGCTGATGAAGAAGGCTTACACCTGGAGGTTGGTTATCCCTTTAACCTATCAGTTGTCAAAAGGTGCAACCCACTTGTGGTCAATGAGAAATGCATTAACTGTAAGCTAGCTATTGACTCTGATAAGCCAGTATTAACCTGTTTTGTGTGCCAGTTAACAGTTCATCAAGGTTGCTACATGGGTAAAACGGACTCAGAAGCCTACAGGCCCATATGCTCCTCCACTTATGACAAGATTGTGAAATTGCCCAACATGAAATGGTTTTGTAATGACTGTTCTTCTCTATCATTTGAAACATTGCTGCAAAATATATCTAAGCTCGCACAAGATCACACTAACCATATAAGATCCAGGCAGGTCCTTGAGACATCCTTATCCAACTATAATGAAAACAGTATCGAAAGAACTGTACCACTAAGGTCACCTTGCAAAGATGGGCCACATCCATCTGGCAATCTGAGCTGTTTTTCTTTACCTGATTATGATGGATCCAGCTCACAGGTAGAAGAAATTACTTCACTTAATGATCTAAAGGAAACAGTCACAAGAGAGCTGAGGGCAGCCATTAAAGAAGATATTATTGAAGTGATCTCCAAGGCACTCAATGTCAAAGATGTTTGTGTTCAAAGCAAAACCTTGGAATCGCCCCAAAACATACTCAATGTGTCTGACATATCCAACGCTTCATTCTCTGAGTCTCTGACAAAGACAATACCTCCCAAGGACCAAGTGGCTGTGCAATCTCAGGTGATCCCCAAGTCCACTCCAAGCAAGACTGCTACTAGGCAGAGTGAGAATCTAGTTGATCCTTCCCTTTCAGTCATTATAAAACAAGTAACTTGCAAAAAGGTTGTTAAATCAGACACAAATCTAAAGTCTGAGTTCAATCGGCTATTTAATCGTATGAAGATTGTGTACTGCAAGAAGACGAGGTATGGTAACATAATCCTTCAGCTGAATTGTGAGGATGACGTCCAGAAAGTTATTGGCCAATGGAAACCAGAATTCTTTAAAGACAAAGATGCCAAAATTGGAACAAAGGTGTACAGGATGAGAGACCAGCATTTGATGAAGAATATTGGCATTGTGCACCATGTTCCTGAAGAGGTCTCAGAAGAAGAATTGGCCTCGAGTATGCTAGCTGCAGACTTTAAAAATGCATATGTCAGAAGGATCTACCGATCTCGAAACCCTACCAACTCGTGTAAGGTTACTTTTGCCTCTCGTGATGACTTGCAAAGAGCCTTAAAAGAAGGGTTTCCACATGATCATCAATGGTTGAACGTCTATGAATTCAAGTTTGAGAAAAGGCTGATGCAATGCCATGGGTGTAAAAAGTTCGATCATCCAGTCAAGTGGTGCAGGGGTAATCGCATTTGCGGCTTCTGTGCTTCACATGATCATACAGATAGTGAATGCCCACACAAGTCTAACCCCTTAGAACATAAATGTTGTAACTGCGGAGGTAATCATACAGCTCAATCCTCCAACTGTCCTACTCTCAAAGAGAAACTCACCAGATACAGCAGCAATCATGAATAGAAGTGTACAAATATGTCAAATCAATGTCAATGGACTGTCAAGCAGAACCATCACTGCAATGGACAAATTCATCCACGACTACAAGATCAGCGTTTTGGCTCTGCAGGAAACCTTGCTAGATGATTCAAAGTCTCACATTAATAAGTTTATGAATATGGAAACCTTTCATGTTCGCAACAGTAGAGGTGTATCAATCAGTGCTTTACCAGAGTTATATCCTCAGCAAATATCTGATCTTCAGGATTCGATAACAGACGCAGTATGGGTGACTGTAAACATAGACTCAACTATCGTTTTAATAGGGAGTATCTATGTTGACCACTCTACAACCTCAGCCAACAGTTTGGATAGAGCATTAAGTAACATACACAAAGCAATTGACTTTAGTGCAAGATTGGGCATTAAGGATATCATGATACTGGGAGATTTTAATAGTCGACACTGCTCTTGGGGTGATTCAGTGACAAATGGCAGGGGTAAATGTCTTCTTAAGTTTATTTCTGATAACGGGCTAACATGCACTCAACCCAACACAAACACATTCATATGTCAAAATGGTGGAAGTGTCATTGATCTGGCTATCATGAAGGGCAAGATATGTTCTAAGTATCACTCAACTAGTGTGGAACAAGATTGTGAGTTGTTCACAGGTGCTCCAACTCGAGGGCACCTCCCAATCATACATCAACTCAAGACAAACCCAGCTCACTCAAGGAAGGGCACCCGCATCTACAGAGATCTAAATAACGCAGATTGGGACAGCTGGCGCACCTGCCTTGATGCCACCTTACAGGCCAATATAGTACCTTGGCTCAACAGTTATACTGACCCTGCAAACCTCTGGTATAACCTGAAGACTTCCTTGCAGCTGTGCAATGATCAGTTTATCCCTCTTAAAAAGATCTGCAATCATTCCAAACCTTATTGGAGTTGTACTCTCACTGACCTCTCCCTGAGTCTGCAAGATGCTCAGCAGAAAATGAAAGCTCAATGCACCCCTCTCAATGTCAAACTTCACAAAGACGCAAAAGAAAAGTTTTCAAAAGCGCTGATTGCAGAAAAGAATAAGTGGATTCATGATCAGCTAGAGGGGCTTAATGTTGCTGAAAGTCGCACATTCTGGAAAAACTACAAGAAGTCACTCACAGAAAAATCCCAGAATCACATGGGCAACTTGATTGAAGAGGGAGTTCTGTACTCAACAGTAGACAAAAAAGAAGAAATCCTGTATGACACCTTCTTTTCCGGTGAACACATGAAAGATGCCCAATTTGACGAAGTTTTTGAGAAACACATTGAACAGGAGTACAACAGAATTGCCTCTAATAACTTTTTATCCACAGAACTGAGTCAAGACGTTGAAGAACATTTAAATGGTAGGATATCACTGTTGGAAATCGCAAACGCATTAAAGAGCCAAAACACTGCTGCTAAGTCTTTTGACATTGACAATATACACCCAAGGATTCTCAAAAATCTACCAAGGAGCTGCATGATAGTCCTTGAAAAGCTGTTCAACTTAGTATTACAAACCGGATTATGGGTGTGGAATGTATCTATCGTCAGTTTCATCAAAAAAGACGGAAAAGATAATTACTTCAAGGCAGCCTCATACCGACCTATCTCCATTACATCTTATGTGGGTAAGGTCCTAGAGAAAATCCTAGAGAAACGAATTAAGGTTCACTGTGATATAGATAATTTGCTTGATGAAGAGCAAGAGGGATTCAGACAAGAAAGAAACACCACCAGATACCTGTACAAGCTGATCAGTGCCTTAAGCGAAAGCAAAAGGAAAAGACTGACAACCCTGCTTCTCTGCATAGATTTTAGCAAAGCTTTTGACTCTGTGTGGACCAAAGGATTGATAGTGAAGCTCGCTAGACTAAATATCAAAGGTTGCTTACTCCATCTTTTGAATAATTTTCTCCTTTTCAGACAACTACAGCTAAAGGTAGATGAGGTTTTAGGAGGGAAAAGGCCCTGCAGTTGGTTTGGCGTACCCCAAGGTTCGGTGTTGTCTCCTATCCTGTTCATCCTGTACATATCAGATATGCTAGAGAAGAGTGAACTGCCTCACACCTGTCACACCTTTGCAAACTTATTCAAGTATGCTGATGATGGCTCTGTTGCGGTAACCCACTCAGACCCTAGATATGCACACGAAGTAATGGTTCAAATATGCAGCAGCTTGCATAAATGGTGCACGAAGTGGAAGCTGGTGCCAAACTGTGATCGGAACAAAACAGAATGCATCTTGATATTACCAGCAGGATCAATATTTGACATCGGTGAGCTACCAAGGTTACAGATTGGAGGAAAGGAGATCATGTATGTGAGGAAGTCAACTGTTCTAGGACTAACAATTGATGATGCTCTGATATTCCAGGCACATGCCAAAGCAAAACTCAAGCAATGTTGGTATGCTTGGCACCAGATAACAAACAAGTCTAACAGATTCCATGGGTTGAACGCCAGCACACTTGTGGTACTGTTCAAAACTGTGATAATGACGAAACTTTTATACGCCGCTCCTATTTGGTTAAAAGATAATTTGCATGTTTTCAAAGACTTTCATGCTAGAGCTCAGTTGAGGATCAGTGGGGCTACCCATTATGCCTCAAAAGATTTACTATCAGTAGCTTTAAACATCCCACCTCTGGTTGTTTCTTATATAATGATCTCGGTAAAGTTTCTTATCAAGGCAGTTACCAGCGACAACTTTATGCAGGGGCTTGTTTTGCAACTAGAAGAGGCAAAGTCGCATAGATACTTTCACCAAATAGATCACCTTCTACAATACCTAGCATGGAAACAGGGAAAGTGCAATCTCTTGCGCAGTAGGATTGATCTCTTATCATCTGTAAATGAGCTTGCTGTTTACTCAAAGGAGGAAATGTGCATATTTCAAGATTACATTTGGAAGCTCAACCTGCAACAAAACAGTCCCCAGATATCAGAAGAATTCACACTGTATATGAATATCAAAGACATCAGTACCAACTTGCNGATCACCCTTAACGCGTTACGCCTTGCCTATTGGGTTTCTACTGATCACGTGACCATTTCAAGTGCAGTGTCTCACTCTCTGGGGTTGGTGTGTGACATTATATGTAGAGTTTAAAGCACTGGGATAACCCAGGTATCCCACACAAGGGTAAAAAGAAATCCTACAAGCGCACGGCGCCCGGCCCCTTATATTCATAACGATTATTTAATTGCTACTCTGTGCACACGTTGCGCGCCCCTGTTCTACTCAGTGAACTGAAAAGTCGTAGAAAGGAGAAAAGTCTCCAAACCACGGAGACGCGCAGCGCGCGCGGAGTATTTGGGTCACGCAGCGCGGGAACATGCTACTCTGTGATCTGAAATGTCGTGAAATTGAAATTGAAAATGGAAATGGAGCCGCGCGCGGAGTATTTGGCCTGGGTGACGCAGCGCAGGGGCAAAAGATTATGGTCGAAGGATTACTCTCTGCTTTCCAACCTTTTCGATCGATGATCATGATAGACCCTGTCGAGAATTTCGTTTTGCGCGCGGCGCGAACTTATTCTCAGATGCGGCTTGCATCAGCGGTCTAGCATCTAGGATTAATTCATCGGGCCTATTCTAGACAAAAGCTGTGAAAAGCAATTGCTCAAGCAAGAGTTCCTATCTACTATCTTGGCAAGATGACCCTTACTTATGCTTGAGCAATCATAGGCTTCCAAATTTTGTGTAGACAGGGTTGCTTGAGCACATCACATTACATGATAATGCAAACTACACCGGGATCAATTATCACACATGCGTAGGGCGGGAGATTTACAATTGAATAAACAGAGTTATGTGTGATCGCATTCTGGTTAAAATGCCTAACATGTGACAGCATCACATGTATCAGGAATGATACCATTCTAGACAGGCTTGCTTGAGCAACTGCTCCTCAGAAATCCTTACCTGGCGATGCTAGGCCCAGCCAAGAACAATTTGAGGCGCGTGCGCAATGAAATTCTCGACAGGGGCTATTAATTACAGCCAACAGAATTCCCTGTCTAGAATGGATTTTAGAATCAGGGTGAAGTTAGCTCCAATGGAAGAAGACATATTCTATGGATTCATGTAATTATGCACAGAATTATGTATTGAGATGATCTTTCCTTATTCATATCCATGAACTTCTATATATTTTTTAGGATGTTCACAAGGCTTATAAGAGTTGGAATATTGCCAAAACAGCTCTCAAGAGCAGTTAACACTACCTCTGATGTTGTTGCTCTACAAAAACAAGAGAAATTGGTGATAGATGAAAGGAATGTTGCACATCATGCTGATGTTAATAGAATGACACAAGTTACTGGATTTTCTCAGGTGGAGCAGAAAAGAAAGGTCCAGATATATATTCCTGCAAAGAATGTGATGCAAAGTGGGACACATGGAACAGCTAAGTGGCGACTTAGATGGGACACTCAGGAAAGATATGAAAACCCTCTCATGGGCTGGGCATCTTCTGGTGATCCATTGTCTAACTTGCAACTTTCGTTTGCATCTCCTCAGCATGCTATTAACTACTGTGTTAAATATGGTTTTGAGTATGAAGTTCTTGAGCCAAAACCAGTGAGTAAGAAAAGAAAGTCATATGGAGACAACTTCGCATGGAGCTCACACAAAAGGGTTGTTGCTAAGTGAGTTTTTTCTCAATTGTGCATTCAAACTGATTCATGGATATTTGAAGGATAGTAAAAGTAAATATGGTGTGATTTGTCTTGGTTTTGTGGTTATGTTTGCAGAGGTTTCTAGCATAGATATCTGTAATATATAGCAGAAGACTGTATTCATGAAGAACTATTTTCCCTAGATTATGAAAATCATTCTTGACTATCAATCGTTATACATGAATTTGGTATTTGGGTGTGTTGCATGAAATATAATAAATCCATCAGGCAATCATGATGAAATTGAGAAAAGTCTAGTGCACCTATTTCATTGGTTTAAACCTTCCTTCCATCAATTAGGGGGAATGTGACCAAGAGCCAAAATGAGGTCTCTACTGATAGGACTTCTTCTGATCTGTATCTCAGGCTGTTATCACATACTTCCACCAGAGGAAATTGAACAGCATTCAACTGAACTCGATATACTCAGAACAGCAAACAAAACTATTGATGCCCTGCTTTCTGGTAAAATGTAAGTGGTGCCACTAATGAAGGGACTTACACTTGATCTAAAGGGATCTAAAATCATCTGTGATCTCTATCAGATTATAATCGTTAATCCTTCTTTCAGACATATCAAGTGTTTGGCATGTGAGCTGTTTGTTGAAACTGCTCAAATACTCATACAGTTGAATGCATCTGAGAACGAGTTAATGCATTTAGTTACAAAAGCCTGTATCTTATTACAAATTGAAGATGTCAGGGTGAGTATGATCATGATGATGATTATGTTAGCCCTTTTTCAACCTTCATAACATATAAACATAGATCATAAGGCAGTGGTATTCAATCTTAATCTGGAATATCTACAATTACATCAACAAATCTCCCAGGTTTGTACATATGTTACTAAAGAATTTAGAGATGAGTTCATCGCAGTGGTTGCTAAGTTAGTATTCCACCCGGCTTGGTTGTGCTATGCTGCAGTGGGTCCTTCTTGTGGGGAACCGCCGGACATATTTGACTTGTGGAATGTCACTGTCCCTCCAAATAAACCGGAACCAGAGCCTCTACATAGACCGCCTGAAGGCTTGCCGAAATTGCGAGTTGTACAGATATCAGATGTACATGTGGACCTTGCGTACAAGCCTGGATCCTCCAAGCATTGCAATGAGCCCCTATGCTGCAGAGGAGGTGGGAATGAATGAGTTGGCTGTATAATCGGAGATTCCACATTTATTTCCATGTGATATTGCAACTGCATGTTCCCAGATGCGGCAAGTTCTGAAGCCGAAAAGGCTGGTTACTGGGGATCACTCCAAGCTGATTGTGACATCCCAAAACACACATTCAAAGAAGCTCTCAGATTCATTGCACAAGAAATTAAGGTACAGTAACTAATGTTTCGCAATTTCGTGACTTTCGCAATTTCGTGACATATGTATTTAGGAATATTTTGGCTCCACTCTATCATCCTACTTTCAAACCTTCTCAGCCAGATCTAATATTCTGGACAGGAGACATTCCTGCTCACAATGTATGGAATCAGAGCAGGGCTGACCAACTTTATCACATTGAGGTGGCTGTTGACTCCATATCCGAACACATACCCGGTATCCCAGTGTTTCCCTCACTTGGTAACCACGAGAGTTCCCCTGTTGACAGGTTTGTGGGGTGCTGTACAGAGTACACAACACAGTGAATAGTACTCAATACAATTAAAAAACTGTAGATGATGAAGATCTCTATTGCAGTTTCCCTCCTCCTGGCACTACCAACGATCACTTGTCCAATAAATGGCTGAACGAGTTTGTTGCCAAGATATGGGCCCGGTGGCTACCTCCTGAGTCACTACCAACTATCGCATAGTATGTCACCATCAACTGCTTGACAGAATGACTGTGAGTGCTTTGTCAGAGTGATATTGTGTGACTCGTATGCTGCCCCCAGTGGTGGATTCTACGCAGTTCAGTACTCTCCAAAACTCCGTATTTTGTCCCTCAACATGCAATACTGTGATAATCTCAACTTCTGGCTGTATGTCTATAACGAGGACCCTGGCGGTCAGCTGGCCTGGCTGGTAGATGAACTCTATTGGGCGGAGCAACATGAGCAGAAGGTAAAGTTGAAATGTTTGTCAGTATTAATGGTCGCATGTACTGCTAGGAGGCAAGAATATATTTTTTTTGATGATAATTACCTGCATTAGTTTGCGATCATGATTTAAAACCTTGTCAGGTCATTATCCTGGGACATATTCCCCCGTGTCACTCTAACTGTTTGAAGGCGTTCAGTTGGAACTATTACAAAATAATTGACAGGTAATTTTTCTGTCACTTGATAGGGATTTGGGTAGGACAGTAAAATTTTGATAAGGTGGGAACGATACCTGTGAAATTAAAGGAACAGTTGAATATTGATATGTGAGAACTAGACGATACAGTCTGGGATTGAACGAAGGTGTCTTAATTTCAGTCGCAAATTGCGTTACCTATTGCTGCCTGATAGTTGCATCGACTACAGCACAAGTTGCCTTGTAAGTTCAACATCAAAGCCACAAAGGTAGAAATGTTATTCCTAAACAGTGCTCCAAATAGGGCTGCAAATTGACTGGGAATCGTCCAAAATTACGTGAAACAGATATCAGAAGCGAAAGTGGTATCAAGGAAACTGGTGTCATGGAGAGTAGTTTTAGGAGGGGAATTGGTATCACGGAAACTGGTGTCAGGGAAACAGGAAAGTGGTTTCAGAAGGAGAAGTGCCGTCGCCTCTCGAGGAAACTGGTTACTGGTGTTAGTGAAAGGGAGATTAGAAGGATAAGTGTTGTCAAGGGAACTGGTGTCAAAAAATTGCTGTCAGGAAAAAAACTGCTGTCGAGGAACCTGGTATCAGGGAAAGTGTTGTCAATAAGTGTAAAAGTGATTTTAAAGAAACTGGTGTCAGTGAAAGTGAGAAAAGAAGGAAAAATGCTGTCAAGAAGATTGCTGTCAAAGAAAAAGTGATGTTAAGGAAAGTGGTGTCAGGAGAAATTGATTTCAAGAGAAGAGTTGTCAGAGTGAGAAATACTGTCAAGAAAAGTGGTCGCAGAAGGACAAGTGCTGTCAACGAAACCAGTGTCTGGGACAGTGGCCAGTGCTGTCGGAAGTAGACGGCTGTCAAGAAACTGGTGTCAGGAGAAAAAGTACAGTGTCAAGAAAATTGTTTTCAGAAGGAGATATAATATTCCTGAAAAAAACGAAATATTATGAAGGGGTGATTCTGCACTTTAAATAATGTGTGGAGTCTCATGCAATCTATTGGCAGGTTCGAGTCGACTATCGTGGGTCAGTACATGGGCCACACTCACCAGGACCAGTTCTGTATGATGTACAGTGAGGAGGAAGATGCTCATCCGACCAGTTTCCAGTTCATCTCTCCTAGTGTCACCACCTACAGTGACTTGAAACCATCTGTTCGGGTGTACACTCTAGATGGTTAGTGGAGTGACAACAACAACAGCATGGCATACTGCTCACTGTGCATACCTACTGCTCACTAGGCATACTGCTCACTGGGCATACTGCTCACTGGGCTTACTGCTCACTGGGCATACTGCACACTGTGCATACTGCTCACTGTGTATTATACTGCTCACTAGTCATACTGCTCAGTTTATGGTGCAAAGGGGCGAAAGCCAACACTGTACAATACCTGACTGTTATCCATATTGGAATGAACAGTGTGAATATGTATTATTGTATCATATTGCTCGTATCAACGTATCCTCTGCATTCCCAGGAATTCACTCTAAGTCCACCTACCGCCCTCTCAATGCCGAGACATTCCTATTCGACCTGGACCGAGCGAACAGGAACAACGAAACTGTTTGGATGAAGGAGTACGACACTATGGTATGTGTCACGTGTCACCATGACAACACCATATCACCATGTCACCACTTACCATCATAGTGTCACTACGGTATTATTTTACCAGTTACCACTCTATCATGTCAGACATGATAGATTTGCTACGAGCAAGTTGTCATTCAACTTACCGTTTTCAGACCGCATACAACATGACTTGGCTAGTTCCTGAGACAATGCAGTCGCTGGTTGAGCGGTTCAAAGACGATAAGAGCTTCTTTGATAAGACGTTCTACAAGTTAGTATGGTCCACCTAACGAAGGGAAAGTTCCGGATTTTTGTGCACACGTTGTCACTCAATCAACTACCCTCATGGAACCTTGTTGTTTACGACGTGTATGCTCCAAGTAGCCCAGTCCCTTGCTCAGATCTCCTTTCTATATCTCCTTTTCCATAACCCCATAATTACGTATTATAATTATTAATTAGGTACCGATTCAAAGACCGTGCTGACGCAGTCCCCTCCAATGAAAAGATATACCGTCAGAACTTGTGTGAGATGATCACTGGCAGATCACATGACCCCGACATTTGCAAAGATATCACCCTCTCCGAGCAGATGCTATACCATCAAACTAACCGGATGTGCTGATGACAGCAGTGAAAATTGAAATTCGTATTCACGATTTTGATTGTTTGTGATTTATCGCTGGTTTTTATTCCTCAAGAGCTGTTGAAAATAACCATAATGTGATCGCTGGTAATTGCGATTTATTGTTTGTAATTGTTATTTTTTCCATAACTGTTTTCTATATATTCATCGTTTGTATTGCCTGCTGATTATATTATGATTGTATGAATGTTTGATACATAGCCAGTGTTATAAAAGTATGAAATCACAGTTAAGTTATGATTGATATGTTTTTGAGTATCATTTGCATGCCATTATGAATGAATAATTTATAGGTCCGCGGGAATTGATTCATAACGATAAAAATTGATATCTGGAAACCTGTTTATGAAGGTTTTTGGTATTCCACTGCCATGATTGAGAGCAATATTCCATTCTCATCAACACCGTTTTCAAACACAAGGAAATATTCTGGCATATAAATATAGTCTCCTATTTTGCTGTCAATCTATCGCTTCTCGGCCTTTTGGCTAAGATCAAGTGTAGTANATATGGTCGTAACCCTATTTAACAAGAACACCCTCGATTTCGGCAATTTCAAGTTGTTATAACTTTGTCATTTCTCAACCGATTGACTTCAAATTTTTGTTGCTGCGTCTCTATGATACAAATCGACGGGATATCAAGTTTCATAACAATCGGATAAAAGGAAACGGAGTTATTCATAGTCGAAATTCGGCTAGTTTGGAAAAACATATGTATAGGGTCTGGCAAGCGTCGCAGCTTTTCGCGCGTTACATAAACGCACAAAGCTCACCGAGTCGGCCCTTCGGGCCCTTTTTGCTCGCATGTGTAACACTACCTACAGATGCCGCGAGGGGCTTGCCAGCCCCTTGATGATTCATTTGCAATCACTCTTACTCAAATTTGTAAATGGTTAATTATTGTTTGTCCTAATTTTCAAACATCAGTTTGAATTGTTGAATCATCTCGGTAATTTTCCTCTTAATCACCCTTTCAAACACACTTTCTCATATCAATAAGACGTAGTAGAAGCATCATTACCAATACTATAACATGAATACTGCACTAGATTGTAGGAGTATGGATAAACGCAAGATAAAACACCAACAGTCCATCATCCTGAAAGACCTGACAGATCTAGAGATTGTTGCAAAGAGCAACCCTGAGAATGACCTGGATCAAACATTCCAGATGCTGCAAGAACGTTTACAGCAGAGGTGAATACTCAATACTAATTACAGATGCTAACGGAGTGGTTAACATATTGTATTTTTCAAAACTCGTTTTCCCTATTCCGTCATCATGTTTATGAGTATTATAACATAAATCATAATAGCGGTATATATGGACATTGGAAATACCCCAGTCCCCAGACCCCAAGTGGTGCATTCTCATCTTCATTCCGCAGGTATGAATCTTTGAAGAGAGAAATGGCAATGCCTAACCAGTCAGATTTGCTCAGAGAAATCGATAACCTGAAATACGAGGCACAACAAATAACAACTGATCCTGAGAGATTGAAACAGGTGTGGTGTAATTGATGATTCATTGTTCATTAACCGCACGACGTATTCTACGCTCATTCTTTATCGGCTCGTTTCTGCCACAGGTTCACAGGAAAGTGGGTGACCTGAAAACTGAGGTACTTTTCGCACCAAGTCCTCCAAAACTGAATATTGAGCCGCTGATACAACTTATCGATCACATGGGCATAGAAAGTGAGTACCAGTGGACATATATATTGCACATGATTGAGCGGGCTGCAACACCTAACCCCGCAAATTTTCGAAAAGTACCGCAAGTGTGGGGTCAGACAGAAATCGGTAGATCTATACGTGCTGCATCCCGCCTGTTATGTAAACTATCCCACGTGTATCAGGTGATAGCGAAGAAGAGAGCCCTCCGGCAGTTACCAATATCAGAGATCCAGTTCCATCGCAGAGAAATGTTATCACTCCTGATACAGCTGTCCCCAGTGCCTCTTTTGACAGACAGCATTCTAGTAACAGTTCAGCTCGTCTAGACAGACAGTTTTCTGACAGTTCGGAACGACAGCGTGTTTCGTCAACACGAACTAGCGACAGACAGTCTGAGTTGGACAGATCAAGGAATGACAGTTTGATGTCTGGAACTAGCAACAAACCTTTAGACGCAGACAGAAAGTATTGGAGATCGGAACAAAAACCGGTACATGTTTGACATTCATACAATGACATCTCACCCATAATTCCACGTATCATTCCCACTATAATCATTTCCACCTATAATTTCCCGATAATAACAACAAAATTGTAGGAATTTTGAATGAGCATGTTTGTAGCGCGCGAATTTCGAACGTAATTCCGGTATACAAAATACCGTGAGCACGCGCGTTTTCAACGCGCACGGGGGAGTTTTCGATATCGAAACTTCCTATAATCCTCGAGATTTGACTGTCACAGATATCGGCAATATGAACCGACCTATAGCAGATGATGAACACATTGCCTATAATTCCTGATAAGGGACAGCAGACGTGAAAGGGTAGAATAAGAAATACCACCTTAGCTCATATAATGCACTGTGACAGTGTCACACTATGATACACAGTGGCAATATAATGCACTGATGTCCATTATCTTTCAGACAGAGTTTCCTTCTTCCGCTGACACTTTACTCACGCCTGGTGCTTTTACTACCTCGCAACCTAAGGTTTGCTTCGTGAAGGGTGATTGTGAGCATTGATTGTGAGCAATAAGATTCTTGTTTTCATTAGAAATCTCTCTCCTTTACAGCCAACAGTGACATCCAGACCTGCTGGGCAGCATGGTGCTATCAAGCCCGATAGCCCTGTGAGGCGAGCGCCAAGTCCATTGCAGACACGCAGCGCAACGATACCGAGCCCTGTCAACAGCAACCTGTCTTCTCACCATCAAACACATGTGTCCTCAGAAATGAAGCAACCGTACTCCTACTATAACCCCCAAACACGGGTGAGATCATCGGCACACTCCCGACAACGCATGTGCTGCGCTGATAATGCATGTGCTGCGCTGATAATTGCAATGTAATGAAGCACTCTTTGCCGCTGCCCGCTAAACTTCACTTTCAGACCATTGAATTACGTGATAACACACCAGAACATAAAATGCAGGTTTTTGATTCTATGCTGTCAGCACTTTTTATTAATTGCATGTCCAGATTAGTGTCAATTTCTCCACGTTGTCTACAAGCAATATGACAATGCCACCATGCAGGATGCTGAGGAAGGTGAAAGCCAGCGAAGTATCGACCATCTGAAGAGCACCCCTGTCAGGGATCAATATGACAGAGAGTATGAAAGACGAGACAAGACACTCCCCCCTGCTCCTCGGGTGGGTCATTCTACCCTCCCTTTGCAGGGCAGCGGTCCCCAGATAACCGACTTGTGCTCCAGTAACAAAGTCAGGAGATATTTCACAGAAGTGTCTGACATGACATCTTCCCCCTGCTCTGTTCAAGGTATTATACTCCCAATGACCTATCTGTCCTTCATCCTCACGGTTATAGTCGGGTAAAGGATTAGCATAAACTTCCCAAAATATCGCAGAGCTGTACAACCCGAGTATGTTCTTCGTACTATCGCCCAAGGGAGAAAGAGCGAGGGAAGATATTCAGGTGAGGAAATATCTGCTCAATTAGGTCCTCGTTTTCTTACATCTTTTGGGTCTCATTCTTACAGTCTCAATATTCTGCATCTTCAGGAGGAAGTTTTCAAGTACATAACAGCTAATAGACGGAACTTGCCGGTCAGTAAATCGCACTCTATCGGGGAGTTAGTGCTGTGCAAGTATTCCGCTGATTATCAGTGGTATAGGGCTTGTGTTATCGATACCTTTCCAGGTCAGTGATGATACCAAGTGAATGATTCCACTATAAATCTAATGCTAGCTGAGTCATGGGTCATTGTTTGGATTTGGATTTGTTTTTTGTTTGTTAACGCATTTTTCTTTCCAGATTATGTTTACAAGGTGCTCTTTATCGACTTTGGCAACTTTGAGGAAACATCATTCGAGAACCTCTGTAAAATCCCGCCAGACTTTGTGAAGATTAAGAATTGGCCGATGTGTGTACAACAGTGTTATCTGTCAGGCATCACCACGCCAGGTTGCAAAGGTAGCAATCGACATCTATTTCATAGTTCGGGCTCTTGAAACATATGAGTAAATTTGATAATTTGTACTGAGATCTCTGTTTACAGGATCCTGGGATCATGGTACCACTGAAGCTCTGTGGGACTTAGTGTCTGGACAAAATGCTGTGGTGAGGGCTACAGAAAGCGAGAAAGAAGTATACGGTGTGGTTCTCGAGATAAGTACTAACCACAGTGCAATCAATATCAACGAGAAGTTAGTTGAGATGGGGCTTGCTGAGAAAAAGAAAGGTGAGCAGAGGATGAATGACAGAAATTGATATGAATTGAGTTAAGTGTATTTTCATTTCCCTGAAACCTACTTTCAGGTGGAGAAAAAGATCAGATGAATGGTCTGTGTACCTCACCGACACACTTCAGCAACCGTACTCCTGTTGACGATAGGCGCTCAAATAGTTATGTCCCCGACTCCCAACCTCTCCCTCCTCCCGTTTCCAATTCATTCTCTCATATCACCGATTCCCGTCCACCCCCTAAGAACTTCGCTCCTGTCTCCACGGACGTTTTGTCGGTAAACAGTGCCGGTATCACTGATACCCGGAAGGAACGAAGAGCAGATCCAAAAGGAGGACGGAGTAATCGGAAATACACTTCATCTGAAGACGAGGAGGCAGTGGGGAGACCGGCGACCCCTGAAACCGCAAAAACACCCCCCTACCCAGAGTCGATGAGGTCATCGGGCAGGGGATCATTCGGAGGTGGCGGAGGTCCTGTTGGGCGGAGCAACGTGTTTGCTGATCAGAGAACAAGAGGATCGAGACGACCTGAAAACAGCACAATTGGGTAATAAACTTAACTGGAGTTAATTGTTTTTCAATAAAGATTCAAAAAGTTGAACTTGACGTGTGGGTGATATTCAGGCGATATGTAATCGTAATCGTCAACATTTTGCTGTTACTCTGACGTATAACTCTAGCATGTTCCCATTTGCTAGTTTCTTTGTTAAATCCATTGCATGAATCGTGTGTATTATTATCGCCCTTCTTCCTACAAAAATTTGCGATCTTTCAGGACGCAATTCCACATTTTTTAACTGAATTAGAAAAAGCGCAAGTTGATTATTCTACCAACACTAGCTATGTCTGCAGCAGTCCTGGAGAAGAGGTTGCTACCAGAGGCGAGACCAGTGATTACAACCAGGAAACAACCCCTGGTAACCTTGGCAACCAATACTCGGGTCGCAGCGACAACCAGAGATGGGACCATGCATCATTCAGAGACGATGACCCCCCTCCAAACTTTACCATATCGCACAAAGAATTGGAAAATACCACAGCTTCACTGTGAGTAGACTTCTCGGTTTTCGCTTAATTTGAGGTGAAAAAGATTCGAACGCAACTGAATGCTCTCAATTCAGGTCAGAAATTGGCAAACAGATAAACGATCAAACATTCGATCAGAACAACACGGCTCAGGAAGAGAAATGTCCCCCACAGTTTCAGTTTGTCACCGATCAGAGCCAATGTAAGTTATAGTTGCCTTGTGAAAGCGATGATTGAAAACATTCCCACTTCAGAGATATAAATTCCACTCTTATTCCAGGTTCGAATGATCCGGGGGAGGACACGCCCCGGTCAACCCAACACTCGTCATCTGAAGTGGTTGTTCTGGGATCACGTGACCCATCTCAGTCGGATATACCCTCTCCGCGCTCTGAGGTCGCTATCGACCATGGTGCGTGTACACTGTGCATCGTTGTAGATCAGAGAGATATAGTGTCTGTTACAGGCGTCCGTACATGTATCGATTGAATGGTTGTCACGTCACGAGTATAGTTAGGACAAATGACGCGTCACGTCATGGGTGACGTGACACGTCATGTCACGACTATAGACCTCCTTCCCTTCAACAGATATCGGCGGTAGTATGGATGCACTTGAGAGTGACGAGCTTCCCGCCGGTGTGGACACTCAAATACCTGTCACGCTGACAGACGCACTCCAACACATCAAATACGATCCAAAATCATACTTATTGGAGGATTTGACAGTTGAGACTGTCTATGCATCCCATAAAGTACACAGAAGTTCTGAATGACCCTATGATTCGTTCGATCAAGTTTATTCTCACTTCTCAGATATGTAACACCCGTATCTACCCTGCTATAGGCAGGCGAGCACACAAGAATGGAGATAGAGAGTGTGAAGTCTGACGCTCGATTCCTGCCAGTCTTGGTAACGTGTGTCATATCCCCTGAGCTTTTCTATGTAACGGTACTCAACAAAACTAACATCAGCATACAGGAGGTGATATAATAGCGTGATTATTAATGTGTGATTTGTGTGACTTGAGTGTGTGTTACCACTCGATAGGTGTCTCTATGTTTTTGTCACCACTACTTACCCCCAGAAAGTCAATGAGAGTCTCGACCTCCTGTTCTCGAATAAGAGAGTGTGGCAGGAAGGTGACAAGGTGTCACGGAATGTAGCTGGCGAGGTAAGGACTGGGGAGGTGGTGGCTACCAACAAAAACCTGCTTGAGATACAGTGGGCTGGTGGAGATGAGCAAGTGGCTAGAGAGTGGCTTCCTGAACACCTAGTTGAGGAGACAGTGTCACTGGTAAGTGTGGGACTGTCTCTCTGACATAATCAACATGTCAACCCCATGCTGTGTGTCATGATAAATCTCCTCAGGCGATCTCGGCAAAGTTGAAGGACTTGTCCTGTAGAGTGGAGTTTGCTGTTGGCGAGTTTTGTACTGCCAGATACACGTGGCGGCCTAACGAGCACACAGAGTGCGTTTCCTGGTACAGGGCCATGGTGCTGCACGTGATCAGGAAAAAGTCCCGGGGCCCGGGGCCGGGGAAAATAATAAAGTACCACGTGCAGTACGTGGACTACGGAAACATGGCGGAAGTTGATGTGAAACACGTTCGACCCCTCCCCGCCAAGTTCCTGCTCTTCCCTGCGCAGGCAATTCCCTGTACTCTCCCTGAGATAGAACCCAAGAGTAATGACGTCACAGAGCCTCCTGGGGAGGATGTCAATGTGTTTGAAATGGAGGACGAGGAGGAAATAACTCCCTTCAGAGGACAGTACAGTCAGGAGGCTATTAGCCACTTCAGAGATCTCGTTTATGAGGAGCGAGTGTACCTGAGCGTGGAGGGGGAAGTCGTGCCGCTCCAGTACGGCTATCAAACCGATAAGACAATCAGTGACGCAGACGCGGTGTTGCAGTTTTGTAACGGCTGTCTACCTGTAACTATCAGTGATATTATCAAGGGGAAAATATCGAGTTTCGTGACAGAGTTCGTGAGCGGAGGTTTTGCGGACAGGATACTCAACCTGGAGTCGAGAGATCTATCCCTGCACCCAGTGTCCAGTGTTGCTATAGAGGAGAAGGTAAGGGAGGTGGAGAGGAAGCTAGCTCTCATGGACGATGAGAGAGAGTCTACGCTTGGGGTCCCCTCCGTTGACAGTGAGCTGTCCAGTGAGATAGGCAGTGACACCCTGTCCACATTCGACCCCATGTCGGATGATTACAATAGTGAGACTAATCTTGTGGACAATGACAGGAACGACTTGGGACAAGCTGTATTCGGACAGAAACTCTCCCAGAGAACACTCTGTCGGTTCTTCAGTCGGGGAAGGAAGTGTTACAAGGGAGACAAATGTAAGTACCTCCATCAGACAAAGTCAGATTTCAACTCTGTCCAGAGTGGGCAGGCTATGATCGCCGTGCACAAGCCACTCACCCCGACAAACGATATGCCCATCGTAGTGCAGGTGACGTCAGTGCTAACTGCGTTCCATTTCTGGGCTCAGATCTTGCCTCACCACATAAACCCCGGCGAGATTGAGATGAATGTGGCGGTGGCAGATCCCCTCACCCAACTCAAGGATAAAATGAATGTTCATTACAAGTTCAGGGGGAACAGAGAGCGCAAATACTACCCTGCCATTGGGGAGTTGGTGGCAGTGAAGAGTAAACAGGGTAACGGTGACTTCAGGCGGTCCCGAGTAACGGAGACTGACGATGTCGGAGACAGGAAGTGCAAAGTGTTCCATGTTGATTTCGGGACATTTGAGATTGTTCCAGAGGAGTCACTCCGTCTCATGGAACCTGACTTTGTCACGGAGTTACCATTCCAAGCAGTGGAGATGCTACTAGCCGATATCAGACCAGCCTACTCCACGAGTGTAGAACCGGTGTACGTGGGGGGAGAGGAGGTGGGGAATAACCAGGAGGCGGGACTTGCTGCCCGGGACTTCTTCCTGAACCGAGTGACGGACAATTGGCTTGTTGCCAAGGTGATAGAGCGGGTGCCAGAGGGTCCACTCCTGGTTCACCTGTGGGACACTTCAGGTGGCGAGGAGGTGCGGGACTGGAGGAGTATAAACAAGGAGTTGGTGGATGGCGGTCACGCCGAGTCCATACATCCCCTCCCCGAGGAGCTGACTACAGACTGTGGCACTCTGGCTAGCAGCAATTTCCATGATAGTGATTGAGGTAGGGTGCCGTCCTACTGACAGCTCATAGCCCTCGCCTGGGGATTACAAGCCTTCATATGACTCGCTATCAGAGCGTGGTTATTGGTTATGACTATTATCAGCATTCTGTTACTGGTTTCCATTGAAAATTCCTTGTTCATGTTGTGACTGTTCATAAAGGGTGTGAAATAGTTTATCTGAATTCTCCTGAACCTACCCTGGTCCCAAAGGTTGTAGGTATTTTGTTAAATCGGGGAGACGTTTGCAGTGTTTTTTGTTTCAATATGTTGACAATGTGTTGCGATTCTTGTTTTTATAACAATTCATCTGTCGTTTACCTATTGATATTTCTGTGCATGGCTGTGACCTCTATAGTATGCTACACTGCCACCAAGCACATGGTGATAATTGTAACATATGGTCTCAAATCTCAATAATCCCAGAGAATGTCTTGATAGGGAGATAAGGATGACTGGACCGAACAGTTTGACACTGAACGATGGGAAGGCTGGTATGGAAGGTATGCACGAAAACCTTATCATGAGGGCCTATATGAAGCCACTTTCCTCAATTTATCATGTTTAGGAGTATGGCGGGATATAGAAAGATGTGACCTCCTGACTGGAAATTTATCCCTCTATTGATTTGTGCTCAGGGCTTGACAAGGAGAGGATAAACAGGATAATACGCGAGGCTAGCAAGGGATCCAAGTTTTACCAGCATGCAGAGAAGAAAGAGAAAGAGTTGCAGAACAAAGTGGACAAAATGTTGGAAGAGAGGAAACAGCTCACAGACCAGGTATTTGAGCTACTACCTCTGTATTCCCCCAGTATATATGTGTGTGTGAGTCTGTGAGTCGTCGTGGGTTTGTGTGTGTGTGTGTGTGTGT
>CAMPET010000229.1:67087-109029 GCA_946803715.1 Beroe ovata | reverse complement strand
GTTCGCTTAAGTCCGAAGAAGGCACGAGTGGCTTTAGATTTGAGGATGTTTTGGGCTGTCCTGAGTTCACCAGATTTGTGAAGTTCTATCCCAAGATAGCAATAAGAGTCAACTTTCTCTAGAGGTTTGCCGTGCAGACGGAAAGTAAGATCGTCGTCGTGAGAGTCAGTATCTCCAAAAACAACAACTTTGGTCTTGGATTGGTTCACCTCTATGCCCCAGTCAGTGCAGAATTTCGTCAGAGTGTCAAGTTGCTTTTGAGCTGCTTCTGGAGTCAGTGCTAAGAGAATAAGGTCGTCTGCCCAAAGAAGGTGACTAATGGGGATGCCTGCAAGATCTGGGCAGTTAGTTGTTTCAAGGAGAGTTGATAGATCGCTAATGAAGATTTTGAAGAGGTCAGGTGAGAGCGGGTGGCCTTGCTCCGTGCCTTTGGAAATCTTGAAACGGTTACTCAGATGACAAGATAGTTTGATGTATGCATTGTGTGTGTGTGTGTGTGTGTGTACTAACCTTGGTCAGCTGTAGCTGCTCCCGGAGTCCCCCATCTAGGGACGCACTTAGCCACAGGTTAGGGTGGTCCAGGGTGTTGGACACGCTACTCAACTTCTTCTCCAGTGTAGATACCTGAGTGAGGCAAATCATGGAATAGGGGTGAGCGGGGGTGGGGAGTGCAGTATGGTGACAGGAATCAGTCTATACAATGTCCGCTGGAATACCACCGCAAAAAATGACACAATTCGAACAGAAACACCAAGATGAGACCACAATTCAATAGGACACCACCCACAGCAATGACATGTAACAGTAGTAGCAACAATATGTAGTAGTTCATAGCTCACAGCTACCTGTTCCATGTAAGTGGCTATATCCTCCTTCACCCGGCCCAAACTTTCCTTCCTTGATCGCAACTACGGGAAGTGATGTCATGTTAACGGGTGCGATATTATAGCATTATTATTGTGCAGATATGCCCAGATNGGCGGGTGGCGGATCTGTCAATGATCTAGTCTAATATGAAACCACCACTGGGGTGAATTCCGGCCCCATGTAGGGGGGCCGGGACCAGCTCTAGCCAGGGCCTGCGGTTGAGCACTGAACAGTTACAAATCACGAGCTAGAGAATACAAGGAGAGAAGGACATTACACATTCTTATTTCTGACGTACAAATTCATTTTGATCCCCAATATCCATATATCTATGCTGGTATTCCCGGTATTGGATAGAATCGAGTTTACAGGCAAATCTACTTGGTATATTGCCAGAAAATGCAGATCATGTCAATCATTAACACCTTACCATAGTCTACAGTCCACACGGATGAAACAGTTTTATCAATGCTTGAGCACCCGTCCCCATATGACCGAATGGCGAATATCAAAGATAAAAACGTGCTGAGAAGTCGAGACTTGTTAACCCCACGTACATGCATGTCTGCCATGGAGTAATTATACTATAGCAGGTTGGCCTCGCGACGAGACAGAATAGTGTTCCTCCCAAGTTGTGAGTAAGAATCTCATGGGCTGAGATAGCAGATCCTAGGACTATAATGGTAAGGAGGAGTCGCTAACATGAGACAGAGGAAACCTAACTTTCCTCACAGACGAACACTCAATGAATGTGCTCATGGAGAATTCCCTGCATTATTATTATCAGGCGATTATACTCTTCAATAGAATTTCAAGATGTTCCACTCAAAGTGCTGCAACACAACAGCGACGATGTACCGGTATAATAGTACTTTCCTAGATAGGGTAGAAAGAGAAAAATCTGCTGGAACAATCATCTCCCGATACTACATTGTTAGATAATGGAGAAATCATAGAAAAGTCCCCTACACTCACCATATCGACTGAGAGACATTGTTAAAAACTCATGTATAACAAACCGAGAACTAGACTGTATAATGTATATGTAGCAAATATAGTATCAACTATATTATAGTTCTTCTCAAAGTGTCATCACGTGAGTAGGAAGAGACGACGTATAGAACACGCACACAATAATCAAGCACTGGGAGTCCTAACTATAACCTAACTTTCTCCCATAGCTCATGTTTGAGTGAGAGTGTGAGGGAAAGGTGTTGAGTGTTGACAAATGTATCGGGGAGAGCTATGAGAAATATTTGAATTACGAAAACACCGGAAACCGGAAGTTATTCAGTGTCGCGTGGCTGTTGTCAGCTGATTTTGAAATGACCACATGGCGGCAAAAACTGTACTCATGAAAAACCGTTTTCATATAGATTCACATATAGGAGTCGAGATTGGATTGTTCATTGTATAAATCGATCAAAGGAGGTATAAGAGTCGTCAAAATTCCAAATCAGCTAGTTTTTGAAATATAGCATTTGAACTGTATAAATCATCAATAAGGTCACGAAATGCGATAAAAAATCCCAAAGTTTTGTGATTAAGTCATAAGCTAATAGAAGTGAGAGAGGGCATGAGGGAGAGCAGGAGAAAAGATGAATAGTTCATTCAGTGAGTGAGATTCAATATAAGACAAGTATTAAGTGGATGGGCGTCGGAGTGTGGCTGATGTTTTGGATATGGATTCAAAACAAACACCAAATATATCTAGGTATTACATTTGTTGGATTATTCATGACCATTATTACGTGACTGTGATATAAGCAGGACAAAGCAATATCTCTGCTGCTGGTGTTATAACGCGCGATATCTCTCAATCAGTCCACCTCCTCCTCATCCCAGGAACGCGTGTTCTCATTGGTCAGTACATAATACTGCTCCCTGATTGGATGGCGTGTGACTGAACACAGCACTGTGATTGGTCCCCACCGCTCAGTACATGTACCTCAGAGAGTAATTGTTTTGTGGGTGGTCAAGTATTCGTCACAATCATCATCTCGATTGTGATTGGTAAGTGTCCACCATTCGTTACGTTGATTGGTTCACATAGACACCACCGCACCCATTTGCAATTCATCAACCGCGCTGTGCGCTGTGTGCATCGTGACAAACTCATACGACGACGCTGTGTGTGTGTGTGTGTGTGTGTGTGTGTGTGTGTGTTTACAAAGCTGTGCGTAGCAAAGGTTATAGGTGGACGCAAAATGCAATTATCGCGCGTGCGTCACGTAGAAATAACCCCAAGGAGATCATAATTAATTTGAACAATTCTACTTAAATGATCACGAGAATACTACGATCTTCATCAAGAGTCTTGTTGTTAAGGGTAACTCGGCACGAAAGGTGAAAGGTCTCAATCTATAGAGGCAGTCCATTAGACATGTGAAAATTACCACCGCTAGAGCTCAGCCCGTGACTCAGTGGAGGCCGACAACAGAGTGGTGGACTATAGAGTGGTGGTGGACAACAGAGTGGTGGACAATAGAGTGGTGGTGCACAACAGAGTGGTTGACAATAGAGTGGTGGTGGACAACAGAGTGGTGGACAATAGAGTGGTGGTGGACAATAGAGTGGTGGAATCAACCGCGCACATCAGAAAGAACTTGGGCACGCCTAGGACCTAAGTGCAGTTCTATCTGATCCTAGATTTCACAGATTCAGGATTGCGACGGAAATTCGAAGGCGTGACTACATTTATGAAATGAGAAATTGTACAAGTTTTGAAGGTGGAATCACAGTAGAGAGAGGCTAGCTCTCTCGGGGCTATTCGTTGACATACAAAATCAGGGGGCGCACCTCACGCCAGTAAACTCAACATCATAACAAGTAGATGTCACATGTGTGCAAGAGTAGGTACAAGCTAAACACTATAATAAGTTGAACTATCGCACCACATTATAGTAATAATAGGAAGTGGCCCAATGGGAATTCCGTGTTCTCAATATAGCTAAACGAATAACGTGGCATGCAATACACTGGTAGTATTTTAGCCATCTTGACATACGTCAAATTCATCATATTTGACTGCGTGGATAAAACCCACCACTTTTCTATGAAAAAGAATCGAGGAATTCAAATAGATGCAAAAACAGGAATGAACGAATAATTGACAGTTACTATATTGATAACTATCAAAGCTTGATTGATGATGAATGATTAACTAATTAAATCGCATCTAATTAATCGCATTTGAAGCTGTACTGGATTAATGAAATCGAAATCGAGGAAATTGTGTATGGGTAGCAAATGTCAGGGTGGGAAGGGCCTTAATCGGAAATGTCAAATTAGTCCCAGGTATAATATTGACAGGAAGCAATCAGCAAAATTACACATGTAGCTAATCTGTGTACTGCACACGTCGTACAATATACAAAATGTGAAGTTATGTGTTCCAAAATATGCGTGAGACACACACACACACTCACTCTCTCTCACACACACATATACAGACACACACACATTACACAAATACACAGACACAGATAAACACACCCACCCACACANTCTCTCAAACACATTACACAGACACACAGACACACACACAGACACACACACACACACATTCACACAAAACGTAGCTTCTATGAGAGTACCGCGAGTGTAATGGTGGGGCTGTTAGCAAGCTGATAGTGTCTACAGAATACATTATGTTCCTCATGATGGATATTCAGGGTTACTTTTCTCAAAGTCAAAGTGAGAGCGGTTGCTGCAGCAACGTGCATTGTTTACGTAAGCAAATGAACATTATATACTTTGTGCACTAAGTGTATATACCTGTGTATACTGTATATCCGTGAGCAGTTTTGCAACATTCGGATGCAGAACTATCAGCAATTTACAAGACTTAAAAACTTTGCGACACACACACAGGAGCTTTTTAAAATATCGCAGCTCGGAAACGCGATATACAGGAAGTTTGAACTCAGATACCAGACGGAACTAATTATACAGTTTTCGCCGAGTCTCTGCAGGGGGTAATGCGTAATGTGCAGGACCCGGGTTATTAAGATGGAGAGTTATTGAAAATGACCGACAAGTTACAATATGGTGCTTGGTGAACTAATATACCCGCAACATGAAGTGGAAGCCTGGGTTCTGGGACCGCGTCTCCACCTAAATACCTTGATCAGGTGATCAATGGATCAAAGTGACCGTGTGAAAAATAGCATCTGATATACGTTCTGTATAACCTCACGCATTAATGCGTTACCTGACTCAGGCAACCATTAGACTCAGGCAAACATTAGAAACTGACGAAATGGTAGTAGCAGTCGAGTGGAAGGGGAGATTTTCTGAGTTTGAGAAATAGCAGACCTGGCACTAAAATAATATGCGCCCGCAAATCAAACCACTGTCTACATTCTGCAGTGACTACAGTAACTGCAGTGACTACAGTAACTGCAGTGACTACAGTGAAATGCAGTGACTACTGTAGTACAATGACTACAGTGACTACAGTGAATGCAGTGACTTAAGTGATTGCAGTGACTACAGTAACAGCAGTCACAGCAGAGACTGCAGTCACATTATTCCTCACAGTACAATGAAACATAGTATAATGGGGGGAAACACCCCCCCCCCCAATCGAATGTGGTAGTAGTGTAAGTGATTATACCATATCAAGTACACATAATATGACGTGACTAGATAGCGTGAACTATTATATCAAACAATATGATAGTGGCCACGTTACAGAGCTGAGATTAATACAGACAAATATCTATCAGTCATTTATCAGTCAACTTATAGGTAAAAGATGATTGAGTGAACCCTTATATTCGTTAATTAAGAATTAAAGGGTTACATATTATTCTCTCATTGAGAGAGTGACATGTTAAAGCGTGACGTGAGCAGAGCCTATTATAGAGCTGCAGATTGACACTGCATAACCGCTGCACAGCGCAGTGCAGATGATAACAATGTCTGGACCATAATGAACCACTCTGGGTGACTATGATGAACCACTCAGCGTGACACACCCGCATTACGCATGAACATTGAGCAGCAGTTGATCTCGCATGGTGTATGACGTGTCTCGTATTTATTAAACAATGCACTGTGCTGCACCGTTAATATGACATGTTCATGACATTGCAATTTGCAAGTGTGCACACAAATCCCGATATAATGCAAGTAGGGTGTTGCTGAGTGCGTGCACACACACACACACACACACACACAGCGCGATAAGCTGCTGGTAATCTTAGATCTAGATTACTAATCTAGAGGGACCATGTTGCGAAGAATACTCTCGTCTCGATATCAGCGGACCATCATATCAGTTCATAATATACCAGGGATCCATTAATACCAGGGATCCATTAATACGGCAAGTTTATAATACACCTGAGATCAGTAGGATGCAGCACTATACCATGGCCACTACAAATAGCGACACTAGATGTGTGTACGCCATTATTTCGGCTGATCAAAGATAAAGTCACCAAAGAAACAATTACTAACCCTGCATTGACCTGCAATAACCATACACTTGTATAATATCAATGGGGTCTCTGGTTTCAGAAAGTAATATGATGCAGTATTTGAACGCTGTTTAAACAACTTATAACGCCCACAGGTTAGCTTATCCAACTGTTATCTAATGAAAGTTTATCAGTTCACGTATATTTATAGCCATGAAATCTTTTTAAAAAAGTAGGAAAAACCCGGATATTTGAAAAGCTCTACATAAGAGTCAACCTGGTATTATTTGAGCTCTAAAAGAAACATCAATTTGAATTTGATGATTGTACCTTGTCGATTGACTCTGTGGGGGGGTCCAAGAAACTGGCCGCTTCCTTCAGCAAATCCTGAGGGATAAAGATGCTTGTTAATTTCGAGGTGATAGCCGATAATAAGTAATAACCAAATAAAGATACATGTCACATGACTTACATCTCATTCTTCTATTTGTTGACCTACCTCGATAGCCAAGACCTGGTCATCCAACAGTTCCAACTGGGATTTAAAGAGAGGCGAAACAAGAGCTACATCTGATGCTTCATACCAGCGACACTGAAACAGGTCATGATTAATTGATAAAAAATCGGTTAAATTTATCACAACCATCACAATTTCTGAGTGTGGATTTTCACATCGATGAACTCACCAAATCAGTTGTTTCAACAGAGTGTGGAATTTCTGGTTTCACATCCAACTCATCATCCCATTGAGTAGCATTGTCAACAGCAACAACAACAAGTGGAGTATCACTCACTCCACTCACCACGTCATCCTTGACAACACCCACAATAGGTGTTACGGTGTCAGTTTGGGTGTCAGCTGAACACTGCAGAGTGACGGGTAGAGCAGTGTGCTGAGTTTCTACTTGGCGGGTAATGATGTACATCTGGGAACCACAGTCCCTAGTTGGGGGACAAAGAGGTATGTTCTGTGGAAGTTCGTTGTTTGGAGACAGTGAGAGGGAAGTCTGACATGATGCGTCCTCTGCTCCCAAACTAGAACACTCTACATCATTGTTGACAACACTCACACTAGGTGATTCGGTGTCAGTTTGGGTGTCAGCTGGACACTGCAGAGTGACGGGTAGAGCAGTGTACTGAGTTTCTACTTGGCGGGTAATGATGTACATCTGGGAACCACAGTCCCTAGTTGGGGGACAAAGAGGTATGTTCAGTGGAAGTTCGTTGTTTGGAGACGGTGAGAGGGAAGTCTGACATGATACGTCCTCTGCTCCCAAACTAGAACTGGCATCAGATACTTGGGCAGAACTATCAATCCTGTTAGGTCGCCTTGGCACTTGCAAGAAGGCACAGTTTGGACATGTTCCAGTGGCTTCAGGAGAAGTTGGATGACTGCCAACACTCGCACGAACCATGACCTCATCTTCACAAGGTGGTTCCATGTATTCAACAGAAACTCTTTGAACTTCAGCTACAGAATGCTCTGCATAATCATACGGATCGTAGAAGAGATCTTCTGCTTTCTCCCCTTCTACCCCGTCTGAGAACATGTGTCTAACTCCGTGAACATACTTTGGTCCATCATAATTACCATGTTGACATCCTGTTGACACCAAATTTCGCCGGTAAAGTGCCAGAGAGGATGCCATCGTTTCGTCGGGAGATGCTGTTAGTGGAGGGTAAATATTTGCTTGGACAGAAGTTTCACTTGTTAGGACAGGAAGTGGGGACGAAATCTCATCTGATTGACAACCTGCCTCGGTAGTTGGTATGGCTGGGGGAGTGCACTGCACAGCAAACGATGTGATATCCGGAACTACTTGGACAGATGAATGATGGGTTTGGGCAGTTGCACACTGGGAGAAAGAGTCTTGCTTGGGGACTGGAGGTATGAATGTGCCCTTGTGTTTGTGCGATACTACAGGTGTCTGTGTTGAGACTGGTGAAAGTGTTTGAACATCAGACTGTACCCCAAGAGAGTGGAGGTCTGGAGCAATTTGGGTTGAGCAGTGGCTTGTATAAGTCTTATCGTTTTGGGATGAGGACTCCTTCGTTGTTATCTGTGGCATTGATGTTGCTCTTTCTGCTTGTTCAATCTGAGTTTGTGTAGAATTTGAAATCGACTCAACATTCCCTGCTTGTACTGCCAGAGAAGCACTGTCAGGAACAACTTGGACAGAGCTATGTTTCTTTAGATATGATTCGCACTGTGATGAGGAATCTGTTGACACTAACTGAGGCATAAATGCTGCTTTTTCACTCTGCTCAACGAAGGTCTGTGTTGAAATCTTTCGGGTACTCGCCGCCTCACACTGCGACTCTGAATCAGTCGTGAGAACTACCAGAGGCTCACATTGGATTGCTGAAGAGGACGAGTCAGGCACAACCTGAACTGAACTCTGCTTTGTCACAGTAACAGCACACTGAGATGACGTATCTGAAGTTGTGAGTGGTGGCATGCTTGTTGACTTCTCAGTCTGGTCTACTGAGGTTTGAGTGCAACCTGGAGACAGGTTTATAGAATCTGATTGAACAGCAAAGGAAGCTGAGTCCGGAACAGCTTGAACTGAGACTTGTTTGGAAATGGCATTTTCAAATTGACAGGAAGAGTCGGATTTATAAATTTGGTCCATGGAAGTTGAAGTGTGGGTTTGTAAGATGGAATGAGTCTGAGTTGAATCGTCACCAACTAAAGTTGGTTCACATTGAGCAGCAAAGTTTTGTGTTTTTGGACAAAAGTGAGCTGCAAATGATGCTCTCTCAGGAGTCACTTGAACCGAAAAAGGCGTTGTCGTCACCACATGACACTGTGAGGAAGATTCAGTGGTTTTCGGGACAGATGGTATTCCTTCTTCTACCTCAGGTGGCAATGTTTGGGTCGATTTCGTATTGCTGGATTCGGGTATCAATTCAAGGAGTAAACTCTCATCTTTTATGGAGTGTTCAGTTTTGCTACACTCTACCTCAGTAATTTTCACATCATGAATTATTATTACATCGGCTCCTGGTGTTTCATAATCATCAAATACCAGATCTTCAACCACACCCCCCTCAATAAGATTCCCATTTATATCAGTAAAAGTAAATTCTCTTCCACATGGGATGTTCGGACCATCTCCAAGTTGTTCTTCATCTACACCCTCACTCTCATCAAAGTTCAAGGTGGTGTTTGGAATGTCATTTAGGGATGCCTGATTATCACAAGGGCCACTTTGTTGTAGAATAGATCGTACAGCCTCCTCAATTGACTCCTTTTCTACATCAAAGACATTTATCATACTGCTCTCTGGCGGCAACAATGGGTCAAACATCAAGTCCTCAACAATGCCTCCAAATATAACTCCACCATCACTATCACTGAGCTTAACCACCCTGTCAACACCAGACGGAAAGTCGTCTCCACATTCATCATCATCTCTTGAAAGTCGATCACAAGTTGTGACTTCATGATGAACTGAATCTTGCTCATCAGGATGCTTTGTGTAACAAGGCATCGGTATATCAAGCTCATCACAAGGAATACTAAACAGTAATTGCTTTTCATCTGCGGTCAACTCTACATGATTTAGCTGACTGTCAATGGGTTTTGCTATTGCTTCCTCGAGAATAACTTCTTTCTCTATCTGATTAACAAAAATGAAACCATTTTGAGACTTATGAAATTCGTCAAATATCAGATCTTCAACGGTCCCCCCTTTCAAAATGATACCATCTTCATCCAAGATCACCCTGTCAGAATCTGGTGGAGCACAATGATCAGATACTGAGTGTCCAAATCTATCTTTATTAACATTACCTACTTCGGATTCATGACTTGGAAACAGAGCTTCATTACCAGTTGATTTTGTGCTGTTTTGTTGCAGATTTTCATTGGGAATCGACCTATCCGATTTGATAGGTTGCTTTCTTGTATCTGATATGATAACCTCCTTTATAATCTCATGAACTACTATAAAGTCGGATACGACGTCTTTGAAGTCATCGAAAACCAAATCCTCGACGATGCCACCAATCATTGGAAGACAATTACTATCAAGCAAATCTATCAATCTCCAACCAATTCCGGGTAACTCATCTACACCCTTCCTTTCCTGGTTAAATATTTTGGGGAGAGTTGGTGCTTGTTGCGAATTCACACAAGCCAATTCACTGATTGGTTCTTCTATTGTTTGTTCGAATTCTTCTTGTTCTTGATCAGATGGATCGATTTCATCATGAAAATCGTCATCGGATCCACGCTCATAATATCCTAGGAGCAGACTTTCACCCTTGCCTAGGACAAATTCCTCATCTTCAATATCTTCTTGAATCTCAAAGGACGAATCAATTTCTTCCTGCAAATCTTCACTTTCGGGAATTTCCCATATCGTCTTGATAGGAACAGGTAAACGATTGAAAGCAGGTAGATCTGAAGTTATCATTTTTTGGTTTGTAGCTGAATCTTGAGAGCAGGCTGAATCAGATAAGGCAGCATTTTCATCACCTTCAACAACAGGGTGTAAATTGTCACCCTTGACATGAGATTTCAGACGGAGGTCACAGGCAGGGTATGGTGAAGATGGTTCACTCATGCATGGTTTTGCTTCAGCATTCAGTGATGAAGGTAAGTCAGCAGGAGTCGAAGGTTTTGATTTAAGATCGAGTCCTGGTTCTGCAGGCGCTGTCACAGAATCTGTATGCATGGAATCAGGGTTAGAGATGGGAGGAGCTCGTTTCTTTTTCTTCTTTCGTTTCTTTTTCTTCTTTGTCTTCTTCGATGTCACAGTTTGTTCAGAGGTTGATGGTTCCTCCTCAGCATCATCATACTGGGTGATCACAGGATGAGATGACGCCGCCTGTGATAGGGAAGAGCAGTCAGAACCAGCTTCATCCTCAGGTCCCTCTGCAACTTTCTCCAGAGAGGCTAGATCATGAATGGTCTGCTGAACAGGATGCACTTTATCATCTGCCAAAGCTGTTACAAATTCATTTATTGAACTTTCCACCTCCGACATAGCTTCTTGAGATAATGTTTTCCGGCCAACCAGTTCATTTGGTAACTCATCAATGAACTCAGGAATCAGTAATCCAATGGATTGCTCTACTAGAGGCACCTCGTCAGTAAGAGTAGGGCTGCCATGATTAGCCAATGTATCCTTTTCATCACTGAATATTTCCAGAATTGCTTGGTAAACCGGCATGTACAGACAATAGGGTGAGGTGTACTCACCGAATATCATGTCACCAGCTTGATCCTTCTCAATATCTGAATCAGGGGGACTTAGCTGGCATACTTCACCAACTGAGTAATCACTCTCAGTGAGTATCTTGGAAGTCCGTCTTAGCTCTCTGAGTCGTTTGTTGCCCCCCACAGCATCTGCGGCAGGCTCTTCTTCTTCAATAGACGTTGAACTTCCATCCACCATGGTGCATTTCAGAGGTGCTAGACATCTGGCATGGGTCAATGGCTTTAGCGAATCATTTTCAAATGATTCTTCAAGAAGAGCTTGTGGTAAGTTCATTCTTGATACAGAAAGTTTGTGGAGCAATGAAGGAGTCTTCTGAGGAGGAGCAGAAACTTTCTCACAACTTCTTTTCCTCTTGGATTTACGAGGTCTGGGGTCAGCCCCGTCCAATGACTTTGAGGTTTCTGCCAAGGAATCGGACACGCTGTCCCAATCATCGTCCCCAAATTGAATTTCACCGAGACTCTCAGTGCTCTTACTCCTTGGTATCCGTTTATGTTGTGTGTTGGTGAGGTGTACCATGTCCTTTTCGATGCCCTCAGAAGATGACCTGACATCTCTATTTATGGATCCACATTCTTCCAAGGACGAAATCGAAGAATGGTCGAGCAAATTAGACTGATCAGGGGTCAGGGATGGATGGCCTGTGTGTTTGAAAGGTGATGAAATCCCACTGTCTAGTGGGCTGATGCTCGGGGGTGGAATGTACAATTTCTGTGGAACCTGTGCAGTTTTAGGAGAGGGTAACGGTCCAAAACTACTATCGAGCTCAATTAAGTTACTGTCAAGGGGAAGATGGGGTCTTGCTTCAGTTCTAGAAGGCGGGCGCAACTTTCCTCCGGAAAGTGAGAGTTTTGTTGGTGTCTTGGAATATGAAATGTGTATTGACTTTTTCGGAGTGGAATCTCCTGAAGAATACTCCAAAGGGCTGATATTTACCCCCAAAATAGTCGACCTTGGCTCAGCTGTTTCCTCAGCTTGTACTCCAGGAGAACACTTAGTCTGGTTTAAATTCACTTCCCCAACCACTGTATTTCCGCCCTGGACACAAGTTATATCAGCCGTGTAGTGGGCTGTGTCCTTGCAGCTTCTAGCCATGGCTCCTGATGGGGATTTCAGTAAGATGGAGCAGTGAGAGGAGAAAGTTCTGCCACTCAAATTGTCTGATCTCGGTTGGATGTTGTCTCCCTGCTGCAGGAGACGTGTCACTTCAGGGTCATCACAATCTACTTCAGACACCACAATGGTTTTCTGCAACTCAAAGTCATACTTCCGAGCGATAGTAATGGGGGATGATGGGGAGCTCTCTGAATCATACGAGGGAAGATCACCGGTGATATCAACTATATCAGACACAAGGTTCTCCACACTACAACACTGCTCCTCGAGGAGCTGCTCTTCGTGACCATCAAACACCTGCTCCGATCCGGAATCCGAGAACAAAGTTACGGAATCTGAGGAGACACTCTCGTAATCCTCATCATCCGCCACAAACATGTCACTCTCCAACATATCCACAATGTTATCCTCCCCCAAGTCCTCCACACTCCTGACCAGGTGTACCTTCCTGAAGTGATTGTACAGTTTCCTCCGCTTATCACTCCGGATCCTCACTTCTCCCTTGTCATTCTGATAGATAATCTTGCTGCTCCCCGCATAGAACTCCTCCCTGCTCCGATCTGTATACGTCACACCACTCTCCCCAGGCTGGTCTAGGGGTATTCTCTGACGTTGTATGACGTCATGATGTCCCCCCTGCTCCTCTGAGATCTGAGGGACACCCACATCCATCCTATCCACATGCCGTGATATGGAGTTGATGTTCCAAGGGCATGATCTGTGGTCACAGTCCGATAACAGATCTGTGAACCCTGCCGGGGGAGGGCCAGCCATACTGCCACGGTGGAGGGATGTTTTCAAATACCGGGATATCTCGTTAGGATCACTGGTGCGATCCTGATCATTGGTGACGGAGCTAGGTTCACGCGTGAGTTTCCGTTTAGCACTCATGTAGTGGTTGTCAGGATAGTGCGGTGGGTTGGGAATGAGCTGGTCCGGACTGGCATTGTTCAGGGATGAGCTGCTCCTGTTGCCATGTTTGTAGATGTCCTGAAAAGGGAAAAGTTGGTTCATATGAATTGTGTACAAAACAAAGAAAAAGTATGTTACAGAATCGAATCTCTTGATCTATAATAAAACAAAACACAACAGAGTACAAATAGGCAGTATATATGAACACCTCACACTGATTTCCTATTCTACACAGAATATAGACACCCAAACCGGAATCTTTAAGTTCAATAATGAGTTAAGTGGGAGTACGAGCAATAATTGGAGCAAACAAGAGAGCTAACCACAAATATAATGACTGCAATAAATACTGCTAAATGTGAGTAGGTATACAATGTGTGGTTCAAGCATATAAATTACATGTTCACAGAATTAAGACAAGCAAATGAATATAAGTGGTGGATAATGGATATGGAAATATGTTGGTAAAACTAGCTCTGAGTAGCACACAGCCACACAGCCACACACACACAAACACACNCACACACACACACACAAACACACACACACACAGCCACACACACAAACAAGGGTAGAGTAATGAGTTGTAGGTGATTCAACAATGGACAATGATGGACCGAGAGGCAGGGATAGATGTAGAGTAACTTCTTCAATTCTCAAAATGATAAACAAAAACCACCTTAATTCTAGGTGGTTTTTCCTAAAAGGCTGGTTTCAACAAGAAGGTTTTAGATCAACTGGACATGAAGAATTGAAGAACATATCATAGAAACCATATTCCGGGTATTGAGTAGATACAAGGAGGTACTTCCACACAACATAACATTGCTGTTGAGGATAGGCAACGTATAGATGAGAATAATGATTTGTGTGTGTGTTTGTGTGTGTGTGTGTGTGTTTGTGTCGGTCTATGGCTGTCTGTCTGTCTGTAAGTGTGTCTACTGTCTATGAGTGTCTGTGTCTGTGTTCTTGTTTCCGCTTATCCTACTATCACTATTTCATTATCAATATGACCAGACTAAATCATGCTAATAGTTAGTACGATGCTATTATTAGAAAGATGTGTCTATGAAAGGAGTTCTGCTGTAACTCAGCAACCAAGTTCAGATCAGAATCTGAGTTATTTTCATCATTGGGATCATTGGTAAGATATAATCCCCAGCAGAAATAACTGCTGAGAAGAGAGGAGCGCTATGTTATGGTCTATGGGTTGTTAGTACTCAGATACGATTAACTCAATGAATAGAAGCAGCCTCTATGAGAGGATCAAACTTAA
Organism: Beroe ovata; assembly: GCA_946803715.1. Classification (NCBI taxonomy): domain Eukaryota; kingdom Metazoa; phylum Ctenophora; class Nuda; order Beroida; family Beroidae; genus Beroe; species Beroe ovata. The sequence goes on along the minus strand of CAMPET010000229.1, from coordinate 94,204 downwards.
ATAGATTGGTTAAATAATGATAACAAAAGGGACATCGATGGCAATAAAGAATGCTAAGACCAACGAGCAGAATTATGTGCAGCGATGACAGTGGTACTTATGGAGGAAACGGGGGAATTTTCAACATAAACCTCAAGAGAAAAAAAAAAACCAAGCAGCATAATGAATACAGTCCAATGTATAAGCTCGCTGTGTGATGTATTGTAATACACACCTCATAGTACAACTGATGTGGAGCTAGAGATGCTGGGGGCGGTTATATTGTACACAATGCAACATGATACCTCTCTGCATTGAGACACAATTATAACAGAATGATGACGATCATTTACAATATGAGTGAGCATCTGAAACTTTGAATAATGGTACATCATCTCAATGGGACATCATGATATGGGACATCATGATATGGGACATCATGATATGGGACATCATGATATTCCTACAATATATTTTCACAAGGATCTTATCATGTTGAAGCGTTATGTATTACTGAGTTGGGCTTGAGTTGAACTTGAGTTACCTATGCATTATTGAGTCGAACTTGGAAATCTGCCAGGAACTCTACCGAAGTCTTCTGTAGCCCATACCTACCAAGAGCAGTGTCCTTGTGGAGAATTTGATGGCCCATACAAATATTATTCTAGGATAAGGTGTTTGACAAAAGATGAATCTATGGAACCAATGATTCGCCAGTAACATCCGATCAAATATTATCCACTGACTTTAATGATACTGATGATGATATCATGAGCAATGAAAACACGTATATCCACCAAGCTGTACACCAACAAATCATGACAAAATGCGAAGCATAATAGTTATGTGTTCTCCTGTAGGTATATACTCATGAAGGTATGGGGTATGTGTTGTAATCCAAACTCAATTATTGTGGTCATTGCCCAATGCCCGTACAATAACAAATTTATAGCGGTGATGATCATTTCATGTATAATTATCGGGATAGTGTATAGCAATGGTCACGTATTTGCCATCAAGCTTAAATTATAACATGGCTAGTACTGTGTGAAGGGGGGGGGGCGGAGTGCAAAATGAAACTATACCGATACGTACTTCATGATACATACATACAATACACGTTCAGAACAATAAATCACTTTCTGCACAGGGTGCACAAGTTGGATAATCATCTGATAAACCCTCTCCAATACGTACAATGAGAACTGCAACCCTGAAGGTTGTTCTCTGGTACCTACTGTTTTATGCGTGGCAAGTGTCGCTGAGATATGATTTGGTGGATCACTAATCAGCAATGAAAGAATGGATCAGCAATGAATCAGGTATTCATTTGAGGTAAAACAATGAGATGACTTTATTCCAGCCGAGTGAATCAGACATAAAGAACAGGAATGACATGATTCTAATGGCACATACGCTCACACACAGTACATAATAGTGCCCTGCACATTATTGTGTAGATTATAATTGACACGTCATCAATTACTGAGAGAGGGACTGTCCACGTCTGGTGATCTCATTATTATTACAGCACATGAGGAGTACCTTTAGTACAATTTGAATTAACCAGTAAAATTACCCATCGGTATATAGCTAAATAAAGTGGAGAGGAGTCAAAACATTGGCAGTGAAAGTTGGGTATTCTGTTCTGTCACCCTTCAAAAGCAGACGTCCGCTTTTTTGGGTTGATCATGATGCCCGCTGACCGCTTTTAGAAGCGGACCTCCGGTTTTGATCAATGTCTGCTTATTTTTTGATGAAAAAGCGGATGTCCGCTTTGTAGGGTCGAACTTCCTCCAGGCTGCCGAAACATCTCTTTCTCTCAAACTCTCAGTATTAAATGCAAGCTCTTCTGGGGCTAGCCCTTCGGAAGACAGTTTTTTCCTCGAAGCAGTGCCATGATCATTAGGCCGAGAGCATTCCACAGCTTAGCTAGGATCCGATATTCATCTTTGGACAGATCCAGAAACACTGAGAATGTATTCCACGGGGCCGGGTGGAGTTGCAGATATAATATACAGTCGCAGATCAATGCAGATTATGACGTTCGCCGGGCATAACTCATTTGAAAAACCACTATGAAAGCATCATTCGATACAATTGTGTAGATATAGTAACACTGAAACAAGTTTTTCCGATTGCGGGTATAACAATAAGTGAACCGTACCAAGGACATCCATAGACCTAAAACATGCAATGTATCTTATGTGAACTACTGCATGAGCTGACGGCTACATAATGGTCCAATTATCATTAGGATGCTCACTATAATACACAGGTATATATCACGTATCCCTGATGGAGACATCTCTTGTTTCCTGGTTGAAACAGAGAGTTGCAATGAACCCCACAATGGAACACCCTACAAACAGCCCCAGAATAACAGTCGGTTCGGTGTACAGCCACAAATACACAGTCCCCGACCCCAACACCCCACCTATCCGTGCCCATCCGTTGATGAAACCCACAGCAGTGGATCTAAAATTGGTGGGGTAACTTTCAGGGATTATTATCCATAGGATGTAACTGATAATCACATTGACAGTCGCGCAGAGCGAGGAAACCACAGTTTTTGAGATGGAGTCCATGCACACAAAGATGCAGCCCACCCCAATGACTTGGAGACCACTAACGATTCTGAGTGGCTTTAGTCTGCCGAGGGAGTTAGCGGCAAAAGTGGCGCCCACCACGCCAATCAGGAGGAGAAAAGTCCCGGCAGTCACGTGAATCAGATCTGATTGTGAGAGGAGAGCACAGGTTTCGTGAACTGGGGTGGATTTGGAGAGTCCACAGTAGTCCGTTTTGAACATGAGGGGAATGTAGGCTATTAGTCCAAACCCCACAAACACACAACAGCAGAACATAAGGGAGAGAGTGAGGGTAGGCCTCAGGTATTCCTTGCTGAGTATCTTCCAACAAACACCCAGTTGGGTGTCCTGGTAACACTTTATGTTGAGGTTGTGGGGGAGAGTAACTTTGTTCAGTCTCGCCAGGAACCGTACAGCACGGGCTGCAGCCTCCTCCTGTCCACTGACACACAGGTATCGCGGCGAATCCGGCAACCACAGCACTATAGCCAGAGTTGGGATGAGTGGTAGTGAGACAATCACCTCAAACCATCGCCATCCCACTGTGTTGAGCAGCGCTAGCGCCACTGCGCCCACAACGAACATGGCGCAGAGCGACGCCAGGTTACCGATAGCCACTCCGACAGTACGGCGCCCACTCTCCACGAACTCAGTGGCGTAGCACATGTTGGTGGTCCAGTTCACGCCCGCACACGCCCCCACCACAATGCGTCCACAGAGGAAGACTATCCGATTGGGAGATGTCACTGACACCACCACACCTAGGATCAGTATGATGAGCGACGCTGCCACCACTCTTTTCCTCCCGTACACATCTGCTACCCGTCCCATAACCATGGACATGACCGCGTACGCACTGTACATACACACGGCAATTGCCGCCTCGAACCCTGACGACAAGTGCCACTGACATCTCAGAGAGGGCATGATGATGGAGATGAGAGTCAGTTCAGCGTAGTCAGAGTAACCCATGAGTCCGACAGCTGCCCACGCCCAATACTGGCCCGGTCCCACTCCTATCCTCTCGTAAACCTCATTCAGCTCCACTTCCTCCTCCATCTCCACCTTGTCTGTGTTGGGTGAAGTGGGAGTCAGCATGGGGGAGTCAGGGGTGAGGAGTGATCCATAGCTAGCCTCATCACGGTTCCTGATTGTCATCCCAAGTATAGGACCTATATTATCCTGCACAGTGTAATGTGTCTAAAAAGTTACGAAACGTGTAATTGTAGATTACCCGGAGGGGTGAGGAATAATTATAAATGTATTTATTGAACTATTGGAAATTTTTAGCAAGCGGTCTATAGAATTAACAAAGCGAGCTATATAGTAAACAAACGACGAAAATGGACGCAATAGACCTAACGGATTCCATTTATTAAAAGTTAACAAAGCAAGGGAAACATGTTACTGGATAATTACATATTCCACACCCACACATAAGCAAACACACACAGACACACAGACACACATCACGAACAAACTGGCCGGCTACATGAGTCACTCCTCGTGTATTACCCTGATGATGGTCGCAGTCTTGAGTTTCTAGCATTGTCAAATTATTGAGAACCGGGAAAGTTGAGACAATACTTGCTACTAATTTTAAATTGTCAGAATGTATGAATTTGAGGATAGTGGGGAAACATGAGGATTAGTGCAAAATCCTGTTTCGTGAATTCATGCATTTTCAAGTCATATCGAACGGCGTAACCAAACAATACAAAGAGACCAGTTTACTATACAGGAGGCTAGGAGTAGAATGTCCAGCGCATTTTTGTTCTGAGAGTCTCATTTTTCCATCTATTTTGCCATAACAATGTCAGTAAAGAGTCAAAGCTGTTCTCGAAAACTGATCATTCTCGATCAAGATAATCAGTATTGTAATCAACACAACATGTTTACATCTTTCAAAATCCAATTGATGAAAAACTGTATTATTCCTAGTCTGAATACTTGTAATTGTATCCTATACTACTACCCTATCCTACTATTATCCCGAATTTATCCCGTCTACTATTGAGCTCCTGCAGTGAAGTGAGTGTCGGGATCACAATCACGAAGACGACTCGCCGCTTCCTCGGGTGTCAGATCCCGTTGCAGCTGTGCGAGCAGCTCAAATCCCGCGATATGCTTCTTGACGGTAGCACTACGTAGTAGCGGGGGGTAGTAGTGAGCGTGTAGCTGCCAGTGTGATACATCATCCCCACCACTATTAGGTGCCTCATGCCAGCCCATGGAATAGGGGAACGAGCACTGGAACAGATTGTCGTACCGGGTCAGATACCGCTTCATCGTGACGGCCAGATCATCCATCTCCTCCTCGGTCATGTCTCGGAGCCGGGCCATGCGCCGCTTTGGTATCACTATCATCTCGAACGGCCAGGTGGCCCAATACGGGACGAGAGCCACCCACGCCGCTCCCTCCTCTACGACACGAGTCTGGGTGCCGGCAAGCTCCTCAGTGAGGTAGAGGTGGAGGAGGGGGGAGGAGTGGGTGGAGTAGAACTCCCGCTGGTGGGAGTCCTCCAGGGAGAGGAGATGGGGCAGGAAATCCGTCGCGAATATCTGGCAGTGGGGGTGAGAGTTACTGCACCCCACCATCGCTCCCTTGTTCTCAAACACCTGAACAGAAATAGTGACATCTTCCCTCATAAATCAATAGTTTGTTGTCAGCATGACAAATTCCGCTATCGATATCTGAAATAGGACGGGAATTCTGCTATGTCGAAAGTTCCCTCTCTTTACTCCGCTCTATACCTGGACAGTGACACTGTGGCTGAGGTCCCGTGTGATTTTCACCCACTCCTCCACCACTCTCCTGATATCTGCTACCTCCATGAGGGGAAGTGAGAGGTGGGATTGCGGGGAGAAACACATCACGTGACACTCGCCGCGCGCGGGCGCACTCTGGAACAACTCGCTGACACCACAGCTGACACCAGTGTCGATGTTGACACCACTGCTGACACCACTCTCAGTGCTTTCTGTATCTCTTCTCAGGACAGGGAAATCGTTGGGAAAGGTGAAGGTTGAGGTGTAATCAGGGTTCACGTCACCGTTTGACCGCTTAGCTCCAGGGGAGAGGTAGCTTGTAATCTTGTTAAATCCCTGAGAGAATGCTTAGGACAAATCATTCAAACTGACATCCACACGTCAAGTATTGACGCGAATCTCCGTGAACATATTACACGGGATAAGGACTGGGAAAGTATTGTCATACCTGGCCACCTGATGATTTCTCTCCATCCCACGGTCGCTTTAGTCTGTTCGGGGACACAATAATCCACTCTCCAGTGAGTGGATTCCGCCGTTGTGTTGCCATGGCTACAGACAGTGGTTGTGTTGAATGTTTATGGCAAATTGACAAAAACCAGGTATACAGTCGGTAGAATGCGATTATTGGCGCCAATATGTCAAAATTTGTGTACGCGCGCGCAATGTACATGAGCTGTAAAGTTTTTTGTTCTGCAAAGATTAGTCCGCGCGTTACAGTTAAGCTTTTTCATCGCGGTACATTGGGACATTATAGAAAAATTCGTTTTTTCGGCTTGGGGTTTGCATTTTTGCAAATCGAGCTAATCGAGAAAATGAACTCAATTGAGTAGAAGAATCTGATTCAAATTTATGTGGAGATATCGGAACCGAAGAAAAAAGTTAAGTAGCCAATTCTCGCAAGAGAGTTAACACACGATAGAATTTCGGCAAGTAAACAATGAGCTGCAATCTTACATTGTGTATTGTGTAGACTGTATGGTTATGAGTGAGAGTATTGTGTAGACTGTATAGTTATGAGTGAGAGTGTTATACTATCACACAGATCATCTATGCTATGGACACAATTTAGCGTTATGTCAGATTCGCTGCGGCAGATACCTGTATAAACAACCTTTACCCAGTGAATTCTTGGTCCGTATTATAAGAATAGAGTTGAATTTCTGACTTTTAATGATGAAAAATATATGAGTTTGGAATAACTAGGAGATACTTTCGGTGAAACTAAATAACGAGTGTAACAAGTCAATGATTTTCACCTTACTCCTTCATTTACTGTGTCCACGTCTTGCATGGTTGCAAAATTGGATGCTATCCAAATATTTCGGAGATTAATTTACTTATTTAGTGGCACATTAAATCGAATATTATTACAGTACTGCACGGCATGATAATATGTTTTCGAACGAGAAGCTTATTTTGGGATTTTACTAATTAAGTGGATCCGAAGATCTGAGTGTGTGCGTGTGTGCGTGTGTGTGTGTGTGTGTGTGTGTGTGTGTGTGTGTGTGTGTGTGTGTGTGTGTGTGTCTGTGTGTGTGTGTGTGTGTGTGTNGTGTGTGTGTTGTGTTAAATAACCCCAGTAAAATTACGATTAGCAGCATCGTCTAGTACATCCACTGATCGCTGAGTAGATTACAGAACGACAGCGTCATAATTGAATAGAGTTAAACAGTGCACTCCTTTTACCCTATTGGTTGGTTTTGTTATGTGTATAATAGACTATACCTCAAGCTGCTATACACACAGTGCAAAGTAGTACAAGACGTGTACATCATCATGCACAATGTATTTCAAGCGAGGATTTACTTGATTTATCCAAGGAAACATCCTTGATGGGGAAACTTATTTGGGGCTCATGCCGAAAACTTCGGGGATATTCACAGGCCATACCACCGCCCACAAACATTCCTCTTTGTTTCGAGTGTAAAAATTTGCAGGATACGTCATTTGCACGCATTGAATTGTTAATACCTAGGTACTCTTCCGGCGTAAAAAACTAAACACTCATACACATTGCACAAATAGGTAGATATCTATACAATAAAACAAAAGGTGTATACCTAATTGTTTTGATTGCACGTGTTGTATTATTCACAATTAATGTGTCTAAAGTATTCATTGGACTATGTATATTGTGTTCTGTGAAATGCATTCCTACACTGTGAATTACGTTGTCGAATCACGAAGACATAGGAAACTGCAAACCAATGGACAAGGGAATATAGAAACTGGAAAACAACCAAAGAGAGAAACTCATAACAGAATAAAATGATAACAGTATCGCGTAACACACATATCACATAACAAGTGGTGGAGGTAACTGTGAAGTTCTCTTCAGAAAAAACACGCACGAGACAAAACGCATACATACGCAAACACGCATACAAACACACTTTTCATGACAATTGAACCTTCTGAAACGCACATAGTATACGGAAAACAATTGACAAATACTTACAAACTGACAACAGTATGTACGTCATTGTACATAGTATAGCTGTTTAGACGCACAAAACCAACACACTTCCACCACAAAACGCGAACTACAGAAAACAGAGACACTCACCACTTTCGCAAGGTTGTTCCTGTAGGAATGAACATAACTGGAGAGATAGTACAGTCGACGTATCTGTTCTGTGAAGAATGGGTCTGAATCCAGTACCTACGATAGGAGACATATCATAGGATTGGCAAATACCTATAATATAATAGGTAGTATGGGGATTCAATAAGATCAGGGTAGGGAAAGTGTCACGATAGGTCGCATTCAGGTCTCCATATTATTGTACCCCAAGTCCCCCATTTCATTTCGGGCAGAGTTTAGTGCCCGTAACAATATGTCACAGGAAACAATTCACACTTTCAATTTTCATGTGGAGTAAAACTCTCACCTCGCTGGAGATTCTCTTCATTTGATCACGGGTCTGCTTCATCTTCGAGTCAAAGTCCGATATCATGTGTTTGGAATTCCGTCTGAAGATCTGGAGAAGAGAGAGAGAAAGAGAGAGAGAAAACCATTGTATTTCGAGCCAGTTTTTATAGATTCCCTATCACAGTTATCAGTGATGAGTTGTGTGCCGGGTTTTTGTACCTCATTGAGTCCAAGTTGGGGTTTCCTATCCTCACACGATAATGTATTCCTCAATCTCCTCCAGTCGTCAGCCACACTCTTCACACAGAGGTCCTGCTCTCGTTGCAGATCGGACAGGAGAGTCTGACAAGCCGTCCTGAGTTCCTGGGAAAGTGGATAGGTGAGGTTAGTGAGACAATATTTGTGACGATGTAAGAAACATGCAATACGAGGATTGAGGATTGGAAGAAGCCAGGTCACTGAATATGCGCATTTGTCGATTTTGATCAGGAGAATTAGCTGATTCACACGCGACCCTGTCAATAATGGGGCATTGGGCACCAGTGAGTGCAGTTGTCCGGTGGCCCTTGAATCACCACGTATCCGAATAATCAACTCACAGTAATCCTATCCTCCTTCTGTTTGACTGTTTTCACGTCTATCAGTGCGTTCTTCAGTACCGATAAGTAGACCATGACCACTCGTTCATCAGGTTGAGTTGTCGCCATATCTGGCGGGATAAGATTGTTTAATACCTATACAAGCGCGGGCTGAGTTCAGAAATCTAAGAACATATTACGCACCTGAAAGTGAATGTAAGTATACAATACTTACCATGTGGTGAAAGAAGAGGTTCGACTCCGAAACATAACTTTGCAACGGAGAGAGCAGCCTGGACCCTCTCAACTGGAGACATGTCGTCCAACACACGTGGCAAATTCATCTTGTCTGGTCTGAAGGGGATCGAGTGGGGTAGGAATTGGGGACAGATGGTAGGGTCCAGGAGGGAGGGAAAAGAGGGTGAAAAGGGAGCATTGGGTGGAAATGGAAGCCGGGGTCTACTGGTTCAGGTGAGAGATCAAAGTCGGTCAAGTAAAGGGAGGGATGGTCCTTCCCTCTCTCAACCCTCTCACCCCTTTCCCACAAAGGAGGGGGGAAATTGCCCGATCAAACGTAACAAATAGTAATAAACAAGGAAATAGGACGTCTGGATGAAGAAGATTAGGAGGAGAATCCCGAGAATGGAGTTGAAGAGATTATTGAGTGTTACCTGTACGCATGTAGGAGTCTACACAGCAGTACGCCGTCACTCCAAGACGCAGAGAAGTTGATGCTATTCTCAAGATGTAATACATCCCTAATCCAGTCGTGGAGTTGTCCTTGTAACGTGCTTCCTGTAACACAAGATCGTGTAACATGGCATGTTACCAGTAACACATCATGTAACACATTGTGCATGTTACACACGAGCATGTTACACAAGATGGTATGCATGGTAGGTGTAACACAAGATGTAACACATGGTAGGTGTAACACAAGATGTAACACATGTTACGTGTAACTGTCAGGAACATGAGCATTGAGCACCTTACCGAGAATTTTCTCCTTGAAACAGTCCCCCTGACTCCTCTGCTTCTTGTCAGCAGTGTCACACAACTGAAAAATGGGCATTGAAAATTTGTTACAAAATCAGGAGGTTTTTGTTTTCAAAAGCTTGGGCATTCCTTTTGCTACACTCATCCAGATGGGCCGCAAATTAGATTTTATCTGACGCTGAGCTCGACATAAAAATGCCTTCCGGGTCCCAAAGAAGTCGTCTACAAATTCAATTACATATGTAGCCTTATCCCGATATCTCATTTTCATACATCACATGATCAAATTCAGACCACGTTGCATCAAGTCACGTGAAATATTCAATCACGTGACTTCAGTGATCGATCGCACGCGATGTCCACATGATCAAGGACCGTAGAGACTTGTAGGCTCCGTGGAATTACAGGTGGAATTAAATGCGTGATTCAATTCAGTGAGATTCTCGCTACAGGAAATTCGTCTTAATGTCTTATTAACCACATGCAAACCCACATGCAAATTCTATGATCAGAATTCTAACCTGGAATTTCAATATAATGATCCAAATCATGCCCAGAGTGAGGGTAGCGTTTCCCGACGCTATGTTCATAGCATCAATGTTGACAGCTTCTATGTCATGCTGACGTAGGAATGACAGGCAAATATTGATGTTCTCTATTGATCTGAGATACAGGTCAACACATCGGGAACGGGCCTGAAAGACAAATAATGACACACACACACACACACACACACACACCACTCCACCCTCCACTCACCAGATTCTCTCCGGACACCTGCTCCAGCAGCTGTAGCAACATCTCGCCATCTCGGAGATCTGCAAAGAGGTCCGTGATGTGAAGCCCACGTGGTCGGAGATACATGTTTACCCATTTCTGGAACGTTCTTCTCTGCACCTCTTCGCGCGTTGCTGAGAAATAAAGTAAATAAGCGGGCTAGGTGTTCTTCTCATTTAATTATTATCCGTATCATGTCGCATTATTTTCGTATTATGTCCCACTTTTTACATATTGTTACACTTTTCTCGTATCATTTCACACTTTTTCCGTCTCGAAACTCATTAAATAATATTGTTTCTTAACAGGGCAGTTGAGATAACATCATGTTTTCAACTCGGGATTCGCCTTCGCTGAAAACAACTCATCATTTCGCCTTCTGTGAATAATGAGATATATGCCACTTGCTTCGCTCGAGGCATATATCGTGTTATCTCACACTTTCTCGTTAAGCAACAATATTTATTCCGTGTGTGAAAGTCAGTAGCTGCGTATCTACCTACTTCTTATTAAAACTCTCAAACGTGTTCACGCTAAATTCCGCGCGTTCCGTCACTTGTAAACTTTACGACACTACTTTGTACAATCGAATTTGAGTATCAATGTCTTAGTAGCTGAAAATGATAATAATGAGGAAAATATTTCTACAATAACCCAGCTTGTTTCATTACCTCCGTGAACGAAACAATGAAAGTTTAACTGTTTCGTCACTGTCCGAGTCATTATCTGGCAATTACGATAACCAATACGAGATCACGATGTTTCGTACTGATATTTGCGAATGCGCGGTAAGAAATTCGTCTCCGGCCCACAGATTACAATCATTTTCATAATGTCATTGTGACATCCATTATAGGTATAATAAAACGGTCAACCTATAATTATGATAATTATGATATCCATAACATATATAATCGAATTCCCTAGATAATTTCATTGGACTAGCAGGACCCGCGCCCTGCGGCCTCTGTTATTCTGATAGCCCTATCTTATTTTCAACGTTACAATACAATCTTGAATCTCAGTGCAATGATAGTCGTATCTTAAGTTTAAGTGTTGATAGTAATCGAGTATTCCCGTCTCCATTCTTCCTTTGTGATGTCGAAATGCTCTCCGCTTTCGAGTGGTGTCAAGCGTCATGGGCATTCCAATTAGCATGCTTGATTGGGTACCGAGTGGTGTCAGATTTCGAGACCCGTAGTATATAAGGAAAACCGGACGAATTATAAGTAGTAAGATTGAAAGAAAACACCAAGGAACGTAGGAAATCCTTAGTCAACCAGAACTTTGTTTACTTAAACACCCCCTATTATATACGTGCGGTCACGTTTGCTAGTACTTTTGCGCAGCTTTTTATGCGAATTCCAATCGCTCTCAATTTTGCGCTCTTATCAATGCTTATAACTTTATCATAGATAGTATATTTCGTTTGCAGGGGGTAGAAGGGTATAGGACACTAGGTCGGCTACGCTAGGTCGGCGGCAGCAAACCAGGGTGGACGCTATAGGTCGGGAGACTCCCACAGGGTGGACGCTAGGTCGGGAAATCTTAATGTTTCCTCACGCTGATTAGCATAAAGCATATCAAACACCGGGTCGGGAGACTCTAAACTTACTATCAACTATTGTCGACAGACATATATTCGCTAATAGATCCGTAGGAGAAACCGTTATGTGACCCAGTGGTTCTTTGTTGACACCATTACTTACCGCTTGGTTCCTGTCAGTGTCATCATGTGACTCGATTTGTCACATGACACCATCCCATACTGGAGGCCATCCAAGGAGCGCTCCCCCGTCCACACCTGGGTCCGTCGACTCATGATGCCCATTTCCCGCGATGGTTCCTACTTCCCACCTCTGATGTGCCCGGTGCCTTCGCCACCATCGCCGACTCCATCCCTCTTAACCTTGACCTCGACGTGCTCGATTCCCTCTCGAGACCTGGAATCAGACCGACCGAGATGAGTTCGGCATGAGCAGGACCAACAACTTCTGTGAATCCTCCAACAAGACCCCTTCCTATGTTATGGGGCACTCCAACCCAACCATCTACAACTTCCTCAATGCAATGCAGTTGGAGCAGTCCTACCTCTACTTTGTATGAAGACTAGCTTATACAACATCAACTCGTTGTTATGTAGTACTGTGTAGGCACCCGTGCAGACCACTCTGTCACAGATGTCGATAGCCTAATCACATTGCATGCCAACATGCTATATAACTAATCAGCATAAGGAAACATTCAAATCTCCCGACCTAGCGTCCACCCTGTGGGAGTCTCCCGACCTAGCGTGCACCCTGGTTTGCTGCCGCCGACCTACCGTTCGCCTTTAAAACCGGAATATAAGACGGAAACTATAATACTGTAAGTTTTGCGACGTTTTTTTTTGCGAATTCTGAGACAAGTTTGAAATTCGAAGCGAAGGACTCTACGGAAAACTTTTCAATTTAGGGTGGACAGTACAGCGGAGTTTAGGGTTCAAGTATAATAATCTTTTCACAAGCACACATAACCTAATTAGAAGATCTATCATGCTGTTCATTGATAGATAGAAGATCGATTCAGTGAAATGCCAAAGGGGAATGTTGTACACCAGTATTGTGAAGAAAACCCAAAATAACTTCTCTTTACCCTTGGCTCTATTGATGAGGAATCTGTACACAGTGTCTAGTTGAGGATAGCCATTCATTTTATATATCTGTCACAGTCACTTTTCACGATGTGCTGACCAATATCCGTGTGTTGACAAGCACCACGGGAGCAGCGTGTGTTAGCAGAGAATGTAGTGGCAGCAGTTTAAAACTTTCTTCATACATTCACTATATGGCAAGATTCATGGGCTCCATCTTATGACGTTTGGTCACGATTTACGAAGAAAGGTGCTATGAAACTTGTTATACAAACTATGTTACAATACACACGGGATTAAACAGAATGCGATGCATTATGGGCAGAAATACACAGATTATCATACGGTAATGTAATGGTACTGTTTTAGTATTCGCCTGACTTGCAAGATGAAGCAATAGACAATTTCAATACTAGAGATGAACAGTAACAATCATCAAACAGAAAAAAACGCCGGTAGGTAGGTAGGTAGGTACAGAAATTGAGCTGTATAGGTACCAGCTGTATTATACCAGCTGTAGTATACCAGCTGTATTATACCAGCTGTATTATACCAGCTGTATTATACCAGCTGTATTATACCAGCAGTATACCAGCTGTATTATACCAGTTTTACATATGAAAGGTCGATGGCGAAATGGGTCATCATTCATCAACAACAACAGCATCAACGACATCAACAATAACAGCACAACGTAGAAGAGGCAACTATCTTGAGTCACAAACCTGCTCTTACATAAACAGTGTTCAATAAATAATTGGCAAACAAAAAGCAGTGCTTATTAAAGGTAGGTAGGCACTATAAACTGCATAGTAATTAGTAGTTACTATACTAGTTACTATTGCGCTGCCAGGCTAGACTAGAATTCCTACAGAAACCATTATCAATTATTCCTTATATGGAGCCCTGCACAAATCGGATAAAAACAACACAAGAACACCTTTCATCAACCTTGCCTACTGCAGCTGTAGTGTCAATCGCCAATGGTGAATAGCTGAGGTAGTAGGTACCTATAGTGTCCTGCGCGCAGGGCACTATATTAGTCCTGTGTGTGCACAACACGCCTCTAAAGTACTATCTATCAACTATGTGGAGAAGCAGTGCTTTAATCACGTTATGTACAAGGTTCTAGGTTAAATGCGAATTGCATATCAGCTGTGCTGGTCGATACTCGACTAGATACGCCCACAATTACAGTAATGATAATACTCCGCAAACGTTCCGCCACTATGTCGGATATAACAATATACCTACAGTACAGTATACAATACAATATACATTATACAATATACAATTTACAACATACAGTCGGATATAAGAATATACAGTACTGATACAATAGCTCTCTGTAGCAACTGCTGTGTACGTCATGCAGGACAATACATTAGAGTACCCATACAAATGCTGTAGTGGTGAGCGGTTAAGAATACAGACTTCCTATTGGCTGTGACATTGGTAATGATACCATATGATTTTTGCCGCCAGTTCTGCCGATATAATAAACGGTTCTGACGCTAATGAGCCGACACAAAGGATATGAATCTGTTACATTGTCATGTAAATGATGTGTCGTCATGATGCACAATTAGATATCTTCTGTCTACAAGTTAGGTGTCAGAACTTTGACACTGCGTCTGTCAACTTGATCCCACTTGTCGCATGTAGATATTGACAGAAACATCATTTTCTTGATATCACAGTCTGTAGTACTATATGTGTAGTCTGTAGATATGTAGTCTGTAGATCTATTCAACAAGAAGTGTGCACATATCTACCTATCTAGATACAGTTTCGAAACAGTGCCAGTGAAAAGTGGCATCTCTGTGGCATATTAACGGAATCAAATGCCATCTGCAGAATACAAAGTCTATCGTTGCAAGTACCGGCAGATCAAATCATAACAAGATCTCAGATCGGATTAAAATCGTCATTATGAGACGGGTTTAAGCTCGGTACTGCAGACAGCGGTAATTTAGAGATTTAAAGAATTAGAGCTGGATTCTAGGAGCTCAGTAGGTACCTAACTAACAACACGTCATCAGTATAGACAACCTCAACAAACCACTTCATGCAACAGCTATTATATTGTAGAGGAGTAAGTACATCTAACAAGACGTCTAATTTCCATTTTAATGTCATTTAAGATTCATTGACCCTTTGAGTAGCCACTAACCGTACGTTACTGAACCACTATATAAGGGATGCGAGCTTTTGGAGTTGGTTCAGCACGAATTTGAACATCAAAATATCAGTTTCTTTTCGCAAAACTGCATAAAGGAGAAATGATATTAAAGGGGCCCTGTGTTTACATTACTTGTATATATGATTGACTGTATTTGCTGCATTGCACCCTGCGTTTACATTAATTGTATGCACAAGCTGCAGGACCCGCAGCCTCTGTCATTCTTATAGGGCTACCTTATTTTGGACATTTTGATGATAAATAGGGCGAGTATTGCAGTAACGGACATTCTACTACAGTTCCAACATTTTACTGTAGTAGTAAAACAACACTACTCGTCTTATTTATCATCAAAGTAACTGCATTGATAAGTATGATACAGCTTGTGATATGTCTCTGTCAATAGGAATCATATGAGTCAAATTGAGATTATCATGAATTTCGTCTTTCATAAATTTCTCTATGCCACCGCATTGAAAAACATGATTATGATATGCAATGGTAATCAAATATTCGAAGTGATCTCATTACATAGCGGTATACATATTGAAAATATAACGTTATATACGTGTTTAATGTTTATATAGGCAAGCTTTGAAAAGAAGAAGAATACTTTATGCATTATATTCTGATTGGATCACAAGCTGAAAGCGAGTGGCTTAGCCTCATATTGCTGTTTGTTGTTCAGTGGGGTAGGATTGTATTTTCCAATGCCTTTCGAATTTTGGAAGCTCCTCCTCTGGTGTATCAGCAAGGAGTTGTGCAATTCCGATATTGAATGAATCATCATTGCTCGAATCAGAACCTACTTGCATTCACTTCATCAACGAAAAACATGATCAAAGCGCCATCATCAGAAATGAGCTCCTTACTTACTTCGATACTTCGAGAGGTTTTAGGAGATTCCACGGCCANAGGATGTAGAATATACGGAGTTGCGGAGCGATAAAATCGTGACAAAAGAAAGAATAACAATCCTTGTTCACTATTACAGTAATAGCACGTGTCCATGGCAACGCGCACTCTAACTTCGAAATCAGCACGTGCATTTCGTGACGGACAACCCGACAGACAAACAAACAACCAAATTATAATAGGGACTAGAACACCCGTCAAGTGGGCGTGCTACACTAAATTTCGGATACTGAGTAAATAAGAGAAATCTGGGATTAATTATTTGAATGAGTATTGAGTATAAGCATCGAAATTGAAACGTATCAAAAAAAGGAACAACGAAATGACAATAATTTTGACGCGCGCGCACTTTCATCAAAAATTCACGTGCAACTCTTACGTCGCCTAGCAACGCTTATTCCTCCTATATCGCATAGTCGTTTTTCGCAACCCAGGAAGCTGCAGGAAGCTCATTCCTGATGATCATGCTTCCATTTCGTTGGTGATAGGAAATCAGCAATGGTGATTGGTGACCTTACTCCAGAGGCTTTGGCCGGTGTACTTTTTGGTTTTTGGTCTATTTTATAAGCTCAAATAAATAATTTTGTCAACAATTATGCTTCACAGTGCCCATTCAAAATCAATCAGTACATATCAGTTATGCGACTCATAAACAGTGATCCAATCATTCAGTTAACGAATTACTACTCACATTTAAGTTCCAGGAGTTTTATGGTCACGGCATGCCTCTTCTTCCAAACCTCCCGTCGTTTTTCACAATCCATGCCTGTCACTTCACTCTTGCCCTCTGACATCACTTCACTCTTTCCCGATTGATTATCTCTTCCATCATCCTCTTTACTTTCACTATCACCTTTCTTCAACCCTCTATCTTCATTCTCCTCTTCCCCTACTCCTCCTTCCTCACTCCTATCCTCTCCTCTATCCTCACTTCTATCCTCTCCTCTATCCTCACTCCTATCCTCTCCTCTATCCTCACTCCTATCCTCTCCTCTATCCTCACTTTTATCTTCTTCTCTATCCTCACTCCTATCCTCTCCTCTATCCTCATTTTTATCTTCTCCTTTATCCTCACTTCTATCCTCTCCTCTATCCTCTCCTCTATCATCTCCTTTACCACTTCGCATCTCCTCCACATTCTCCATCTCGCCATGTCTCGCCCATCTCCTCTTGTCCCGTTTTCGTCTCGTGCCCTCCTGTTGCCGTCCTGTCCCGTATTCACGTCTTCTCCCCACGAAACTACTGTCAGAACTGCCATCCTCCCTCCTTGTCACTGCACTGGTCACTGCACTTCCCACCACCCAAGTAACTGCACTTTTCTCCTCTCTGGCCCTCACTTTCGGTAGTTTTTCCGCGTCACCCATGCCTCGTGCATCATTCTTGTACTGAAATTATGTCGGTGTGAACAGATGATATCTACCATCTTTATATGGTCTAGATATCTACCATCTTTATATGGTTGTGACCCCTCCCCAATAATATTTTCTATCGAGTTAGATTAAAATGTTCGGTAAGTAATTAATTCTAACTACCGGTAATGGGTGCTTCACGAATCACGTATCATTGTACAATGTACACGTCTTACAGAGAGCTATCATGAGTCAAGCCATGTAATCGGCAAGTTTGAAGAACTGTAGACCATTCCATTAGCTACAAACAGATAGGTACTTACACTGACCTTGTATAATGGACCAAACAAGGCTCTCTATTTACCTATCGTCAAGGCAACGATAGTATGCTTATCATTAAACAAGCAGTAATAGCGCTAGACATATACTACGTAAATTGGTTGGGTAGATGAACTGGAATCACAATATCAGAGTAGGTAGGAGTCGCAAGAATCAGCGCTTCACTTTTATCAAACAAAACAAGAAATTGCGCCCGTTTCCTGCTTATTTCCCTCGAGATACACTGGAGATTATTGAACAATAATCAATGAACATTGAACATTGCAACCACACCCTGTAGGTACACACTTTACACCGCAAATATGCTGAAAAATAAACTTTATCTCCAATCACCAATGATAAATGGAGATTACCTTGGCGTTTTCAAAGTTTGTTGCATGGTCTTCTTTCTTCCATTTCACCTCTTCAATCTCTCATAATCTATAGGAAGATTATTAATTCGCATTTGAACTTATTTGGCAAAATTGCAGTAGCGGTAAAAATAAATAAGTAATCTAACTGGACAAAAAGTCTCTCACATGCTACATAAGCATATGCATTAAGCCCGTCCACCACCAGTGTTTTCCTGAAGGCCTCGTCTACCGCACATGATAAAATGTCAATTTTTTTGGAGTCTATAGGCAAAACAAGGCCTTATTTCACTCGAAAATAAACCTTATGAAGGAAGACTGCCAGTCATATCTCCACCATGGCTCATTTCACCCCAACCACGCGTTCAGCAGTTTTCTCAACATCACTTCTCTCATTCTCTTACGAAGAAATAGCAGAACCTGAGGCCTCTGGTCACTGTTAAGTGCTTCAAAATGCTCCTACTACATAAAATTTATGTCTTGAGTGTGTACCTATTGTGTTAAATCAACTAACGCCCAGGCTCAAGCCGCCTTCCATTGAAAGCGAATTTGTACGTGCAGATTTGTGCACGCGTCACAATATGTTAGTCGTTCAATTATCACTATGCATTGATGTTCTTCGTGACTTCTTGAGTACTTGGCGGGCTCCTAGTCCCTATTATAATTTGGCATTCTCTCTTTAATTATTATCATTATTATGTTCTCTGTGCGTTCACCGCGTACTGCGAGTTGCTATGGAAGCGTATGAGTTGCACGTGCAAGAATTAGCAGCCTGTAGGCTCATTTCTACAGGCTACAGTTGTAGTCAAAAAATTTTCCGAAAAGGTCAATTTTTAAGGAACTTCATACCACGTGACTTTTAATCACGCTTTTTGACCAATGAGAATGCTGTGTGCCAGGTCACTACATTAACACGAGGGGTACCACCTGTATCTCTTGGGTTCACTGTGCTCCAATGTCCCAATGAGAGCCCTGCAGTGTGGTACCCACGTGATGAAATTCCGCTGTCACGGGAAATTTATTTAAGATTAGGCCTGAAATTGGTATTTCACTGGTGATACTCAGCAGTCATCGGTGACTATTTTGGAGTAAAATGCTCTGTGCGCGATTACTTGGTAATAGGCCACGCTCCACAATGTTAACCTATGATAATTTACCGTGACTATTTTTCGGTAATATCACGGCTCTACCAAGACTAGAGGGGAGAGGAAGATCACGTTTATATAGAGGATAAGCGACAAGCCGCAAGCGTGTCATGATTCAATTCTATCTATAGTTGGTTGTCCTAGAACGCATTCCCTGTTGTTCCTGTTGCGAGAGTCACAAACTTTCTCACCTACAGCTCATCAAGCTCATGATTTTTAGTGTCAATTAAGTGATAAGGTGAAGTTCATATTATGTTTCTAACTTGACTTTATAAGTTTGAAAAACTATCAGTGCATCATTGAATTTTTGAGTGTGATCTTTGCTTTTGAAGGCAATAAAATTCGTATCTTCATTCCCTTTGCTCCTCACATCAAGTTGGGCCGCAAATTAGATTTCATCTGACGCTGAGCTCGACATAAAAATGCCTTCCGGGTCCCAAAGAAGTCGTCTACAAATCCAATTACATATGTTAGAATATGTTAGATATGTAGCCTTATCCCGATACCTTATTTTCATACATCACATGATCAAATTCAGACCACGTTGCATCAAGTCACGTGAAATATTGTATCACGTGATTGATTGCACGCGATAGCCGCATGATCAAAGATTGTAAGGACTTGTAGGTGCCGTGGAATTATAATCTTGCAAATTCTGTTTGTACCTATCATGTATCATCTATCATCTATCTTTGTCACGGCGTGCATTTTTGCCGTGTTGCTTTGTGGTCGTTAGGCAGAGATATGGGAAGGTTGCACGTGCAGAAAGTAGTAGTATTTAGGCCTAGAAGAGCTCATCTATATTATAATTTGGTTGTTTGTTTGTCTTTATTTATTTATTTCTGTATGTCCGTCACTAAATGCACGTGCTGATTTTGAAGTTAAAGTGCGCGTTGCCATGGATACGTGCTACTACTGTAATAATAGTGAAGTGGGAGCTCATTTCTGATGATGGTGCTTTGATAACGTTTTAGTTTTCGTTGATGGGATGAAAACAAGTGGGTTCTGATTCGAGCAAAAGTCAAATTCTTCTTGAGTTGTTGCTCCTGCTCTGCTGTTACCTATTCTTTTCGACTCACGTTAAATACAATGTTATTTTCGATAACAATACACTATGCAAATTGAAAACGAATAACGAAAGTCGGACAACCGGGCGGACACCATTTTCTGTGCTTATTCGAAGGAATGGCCGAATTGTGATCAAGTGCTCCTTCACAAAATCATTTTTTTAAATAGGTTAGTACGTTGGATTTGATCACAGGTCATGTTTAGCTGTCGTATCTAAAGTAACGTCCTGTTGTCTAATTTCCAAAGGGTAGTGTATCACGTCCACTTGGCGGGTTTTCTAGTCTATATTATAATTTGGTAAGGTGTTTGTTTGCGTCTTTCGTGACTTTGTAGACAGGCGTCTTTCGTGACTTTGTAGACAAAAGTGACACTATTCTGCAATCTGCGCATGTTGCTATGGTAGCGTAGAAGTTGCACGTGCACGAGATAGACTGATCAGCTGAAGCTCATTTATGAAGACGCTACTTCCATTACGTTGCTCTATTTCTGCTAATGGGGAAACCGAACATCGTGCTGATTTGGCAATAGTCATACTTTTCTTGAGCTGTTGCTTATCTTTTCAGTGCATTTCTTCGGACGTACGGTGAAGCCCTTAGTTTTGTCAATGAACGCAGTGCAACTAAACGAAATTCAACTTGGTAATCGTAAACTTTGGGTGGCAGTTTAAAAAATAACCAGAAACACTGTGATTGTGCTCCCTCATAAATTCTATGTCTCGAACATAGAAAGAATGCTCACTCTTCCATTGTGAGAGTTGGCTGCTCTGTGTGCATTCTTTTTCATGTTTCAAGTAAATGTTGTGTTACTGTCGACTGTCGTTTCAAATTTATTTTCCGCTGTCGTGTCCAATGACTCAATGAGTAGTGTATCACGCCCACTTGGCGGGTTTTCTAGTTTCTTATTTTGCTGTTTTGATTACGTTGCTCTCTCTGTTGATAGGGTAGGGAAGAGTCGCACGTGCAGTTTAATGCGCGCGCAATGACACTCAGTCCTCGGGTCAATTGTTTCTGTTTTGCACTGAATCATCACACACTGCAGATGACGTGTTACTTTGATTTGGAATCTGGATTTAAGCTTATACGTTCAGCATCTTTCACAATACGTTAGTCGTTTAATGATCGCTGATTTATTTATGTTTATCGTGACTACTTGAGTACTTGACGGGCTCCCATGTCTATATTATAATCTCGCAAATTCTGTTTGTATCATTAATCTACGTAACGGCACGTGCAAGTTTTGAGAGGAAGTGAACGTTGCTATGGTTACTACTGCACATGAGTGCGCGTGTTGTAAGTCATTTCTGAGTTCTTGCATTCGTTCTGTGGAGCATTTTGAGAGTTTGAGCCGGGTAAGCGGTTAATTCTTGGTGGTTTCCCAATTCTCAGAGCTATCTCCACTCATATCACCTTTTGGCACCTATTCAGCACACGCACTCTGAACTGGTCCCATAGTCTGTTATATAATAATCGCAAATTCGTTTGTACCTATCTGCTATCATGTATCTTTGTTATGGCGTGCATTTTGTAGACAAGATTCTACAATCTGCGCGCGTTGGTAGCGTAGAAGTTGCACGTACACAAGATAGAGTGATCAGCTGGAGCTCATTTATAAGGTCGCTACTTTGATTTTTGATTACGTTTCTCTCACCAATGATAGGGCCAGGGAACTCGAAATGCTATTATTTGGCAATTGCCATATTTTTCTTGAGCTGTTGCTTATCTTTAAAAAAATCCTTAGACGTACGCGATTTAACCCTTTGTTTTGGTAATAAACGCGGTACAACTAAACAAAGTTCATTTTGGCGATCATCAACTTTGGGTGGCAAAGAAATAACAGTGTCATAGTGCTCCTTCATAAAATGTAGGTATGTTTCGTAGATGTGAAAGTTAACTTTTTTGTGCCAAGTAGAATTAAATAGTGTGATGCTGTCGACTGTCGGATTTTATGCGTGATTTCGGATTATAATTCCCACATTTCTCCCATTTCTATGCTCTCATCACACTTACATTTTTCAGTACAGGCACTCTAGTCTATTATACAGGGTGTGTCATAAAAAGTGGACAAAAGGAAACGTCCATATCTCAGCTTCTGTTTAGAGTTTCCCGATGAAATTTGGAGGTGTGGTAGATATTGGCAATAAGTTTTCCCAACCGAATGTTCAAGTCCCCAGCACAAAAGCTTCCCGAGTAATCAGCAAAAAACTTACTTTTAAGTTTTTCTTCATTTCTAATGCTGTCTATAACTCCGGTCGTGTTTGGAGATTAACAAAGAAATTTTCAGCGTAGAAAGACATCACTTGGACCTACTTGCTCAAAAAATTTCAAGTATCTACCTCAAAAATTGACAGAGAAATTGAAAAACCAAAGAACTGCTTTTGTCAACTTCATTCACCGACAACACACGACCTGAGCGTCAAAAATGGATGCAGACTTCAACATAACAATCCTCAACTATTCCAGAACAAATCCTGAAAATTTTATCAAGTAATTTCAAAAAAGTCGGAGATATGCAAGTTTTTGTAGAGCACACTGATGTTGATATCTACTGTTGTCCACTTATTTTTGACACACCCTGTATAATAACTAGAACACCCGTCAAGTGGGCCTGCTAAGTGAATTAGAGGAATTAAATTAGTGCAGCATCAAACTTGATACGTCTCAAAACAAAGGAACAACGGAATGACAACAGCAGTGTCGTGCGCGCAGTGCGCACTTTCACTTAATATGCACGTGCAACTCCTATGTCGCCTAGCAATGCGCACGTATCCTTTATTGCATAGTCGTTTGCACAACCCTTTTCCCAACTTTGAACGCGGATTACAAAAATCGGAAATGTGCNTTCATGGTGGTGACAATTTCGTTGTATACAAGTAGATTGTCCATGCACAGACCTCCTTTACACTCTGGGACCTGTTGAGTCCGGTCGCGCGCGCGTGCTGGCGAGTCCATTGGCGTGAGGTGGGTTGATATCGCTAGCACTGTATATCGCTAGCACTCACTGTGCTCACTTCCACTGAGCGTATACTCACTGTATATCGCTAGCACTCACTGTGTCCCATTCTTCTGAGCCTATACTCACTGTATATCGCTAGCACTAACTGTGCTTCCTTCTACTGGTCGTGTACTCACTGAAATTATCGCTAGCACTCACTGTGCTCCCTTCTACTGAGAGTATACTCACTGTAATTATCGCTAGCACTCACTGTGCTCCCTTCTACTGAGAGTCTCTATTTCTGATAATAGTGCTCGCAATGCAAGATTATAGCAGCTAATACCTTCGTTGTTTTGACTGCTCTCTTTACCTTTCCCGGGACAGACTATATATTTTTTGTTTTGAAACATATATTTTATACCCATATCACAGGGAGAATATCATAATCAAAATAATAATGATAATCATTATCAAATAATACCTTCTGGCGTGAAGGATACGTGCGAAAATGCACGAACGCAGTGCCGAAATTTTAATTATGTACGTATTATGTGAACGGTTCCTAAAAGTCCACTGGACTCCTTTAAGAAGCTGAGCTGTATATCCGTTCCTTTCCTGATGTCTATCGATGATAGTCACTGCCAGTGGCAGATAACTGGATAACATCCAGCAAAGCATCGTCAGCCGCCAGGCAACCGAACCTGGGGTTCCAAAGTGGGCAACAGTGCTCTAGCGAACCAGATAAATAGACTGTGATGCGCGCTTTCATCACGGTACGTGCGCGCGGCTTAGTCGTCAAAAGATTGCTCGCGCCTTCCGTCAACAACAATGAAAGAAGAACTTGCCGAAGACTGAATTTGCAGTTAATTTTCCATATTACTTCGAAACTGTAGCAGCCGCAGAGGCTGCTACTAGCTGAATTGACACTGAATAAGTCCAATCTTGCACAGAGTTTAACAGGGCCACACTGACTTCGAGAATGTTTTCATATACTTGACCATGGTTTTCGTGGATAGTGAGATTTCTCAGTTCTGAGGCAGCTCTCTTACCCTTAGCGATAAGAAGCATAACGACAGCGATAGTCGATAGTCAATGGTGCACTGGCCCATCATAGCAGTGAAATGACTGAAACGCGTGTGAAACTCACAAGAGTTCNGATTACGTAATATGTGAACGGTCCCATATTATAGATTGTCTCAGACCATATTTTTCCAAAATATGATTATTATGTTTTGCATAATGAAAATGCCCCAAAAGCTCCAATATGTTTGTCAAATTCGAGTTTCTACTTGGAAATACCACGATTTCTGAATTATTTTGCACTAATCAGAACCACTCAAGGTATGAGAAGGCGTATTAAAGTTTCCATTTTTGTTTTAACAGTCCTCCTTTGTTATGGAGGATTACAATGTTGGGTATTGAAGTCTGTCAACATCTCGGATCACCAAAGAGAAATTTCTATCACAAAAACCAATGCAAAAGAGTCAAGTCTGAATCTATTACCTCCCAGAAACTGTACTATACTTGCAGTAGTTCCTTCTAATGGACCAACTTTTAAATGGGAGTGGAATTTTCATAAGGATGAATTCTTAGCGAACTGCTCAGCTATAAATGGCTGTCAAGTTACAAGGAATAGGAAAAAATTAGACACTGCTGATATAGTGTTTGTTCATGTTCAAATGGATTACAAGAAAGTCGAGAATCTTTTGAGTGCGAAATCTGTTGGTAAGCAACTCTTCGCTTATTACACAAAAGAAGGTCCAGGGAACCGTCCTAAAAAAACATCTTATAACAACATGTTTGATCTCACTATTAATTTCCAATCTAAAAGCGATATCGTAGTTCCTTATGGACGATATTCTCCCCTCACTGAGGAAGATGCAAGACCCCCTGTAGATTTTAATTACTTTGAAGGTAAGACTAGGATGGTTTACTGGGTTGTATCTGACTGTAGTCATGGTACTAGGCACAGAATAGAGACTGCTCTTTTGCTGGAGGAGTATGGTGTCAGCATCCACACGGCTGGAAAATGTTCAACTGATTTCCCCCATCAGGACGACCTCATCAATATATCTCCAAGGAAGGAGCACCAAAGAAAGGATGATTTTTGGAGGGAGGCAGGAAAAGTATACAAGTTCTACTTTGCAGCTGAGAACGACTTTGCAGAGGAATATATAACAGAAAAATATTGGAGAAATGCTCTGGATGGAAACATGATACCAATTGTTCAGGGAGGAGGAAATTATTCAAAGTTAGCCATTCCAGGGAGCTATATCTGCGTCACCGACTTTGATACAATTGCTGATCTGGCTAATCATATCTTGAAAGTGTCAAATGATCAATATTTATACAACAATTACTTTAAATGGAAACAAGAATTTAGGAAAGACACCACATTGTTTGATGTGGAAAAATCCCTCCTCTGTCCACTCAGTAGTATAGCTCGCAATGCTTCTTACTACTTACGAGGTCCTATTGACCTGCAGAAATTCTGGGCATATAATACTAACTATGCCTCAGAAATAGCAGAAAAACACAGAACAATGGTGTTAGAAGCCATAAATATCACAGGAGTTGAGATGAATATCAATTTCCAGGAAAAAAACCGCACACAGCACACGTGATACAGTTAGACTGCCATTCTCATTTGCGTATAATCAGCCACACCCACAAATGCGCAATTAGTAACATTCTGCTCAGCCTATCATCCATGCTTTGTGATAGAGATGGGACAAGAGTTAATAATTTATAATTATGGTATCTATGGCATTTACTTTGTTTAAATTATTATCCTGACGATTATCATAGTACAATTAAAGATTACTTATAATTATTTTTGTGCACTTAGGTATTATAATTAGCATTCAGATATGATCAGGGGGCTGGCAAGTCCCCCCCAGCACCTGCAGCTAATGCTCCATGAAAAGGGAGAAAAAAGGGACCCAAGGGCCCTTTTTGAGAGCTTGGTCACCAAGGAGGCCCAATCAAGGGCCGACTCAGTGAGCTTTGTACCTTTATCTAACGTGCTAAAGCTGCGGCGCTTGCCAGAGCCAAGTATGTTAACCAATTTGCTGAATTTCGACCATCAATAACACCACTTATATTTGTCCAATTGTTATGAAACTTTGTATTCTGTCTATTTGGATCATAGAGAGGCATTAACCAAAGTTTCAATTGAATCTGATAAAAATGCTGAAGTTATAACAACTTGAAATCGCCAAAATCAAGGGTGTTTGTCGTATTCAGGGCAACAATTGCGTATATTATAGAAACCTTTCATATATCCAGAAACAATTGAGAATTGCTTGAGTTTCCTAGCCACTCAAATCAGGGCGCTGGCAAGCGCCCGCAGCCACGGAAAAAATGGGCGTGGTCCCGGCCCGGAGGGCCGGGAGCACTGCCCGAGGCCCGAAGGGCCGAGGGCAGTGTTGTTTCGAACAGATATGAAGTCCCAAAGTAATGATAAAGTCATTACGTGTGTTTGTAAAAACACGTTTGCCAGCGTATACTATATAAAAATGTACTAAATCGCGAAAATTGCGATTTTCGTGACGTCATTACACCATGTAAATGAAGTCGGTTCATCATTAAAATTTGCACAGCTTGTCTCTATGTCAAGATGAACAAATGTTGAAAATTTCATG
>CAMPET010000229.1:44789-62642 GCA_946803715.1 Beroe ovata | reverse complement strand
GTCGTCGTCGTCGTCGTCGTCGTCGGGTAAGGCACTAATTTTTGGAGTTTTTATTATTTTTCGCTATTTTATTGTGGAAAAACGGCTGGACCGATTTGCATGAAATTTTCAGGGTTTGTTCATATCGACATAGAGATGAGCTGTACAAATTTTCAAGGTGAACAGACTCCGTTAACATGGTTTGATAATAGCGTGAAAATCGCGATTTTGGCGATTTGGTAGATTTTTATATATTAGGGCTGGCGAGCGCGTTTTTGAAAACACGCTGAATGACTTCACCACTACTTTGGAAGTTCATATCACTTCTAACCAGCACTGCCCTCGGCCCTTCGGGCCGGGACCACGCCCATTTTCTTTCCGTGGCTGCGGGCGCTTGCCAGCGCCCTGATATATGAGGACCAATTATAAGTAGTAAGATTATTATAATTAGTGAGTTGCTATATATGTGATGACATATTCCTGATAGCATGTCAAGTCATCATATTCACATTGAGTTATTAAGAGTTGATGTGTTACTTATGTTGTAAAAGTGGTTATGTAATTGTTTCATTCATGTGCAAGATGCATGTGCAAGTTTTGAGAGAAAGTGAATGTTGCTATTATATATGGTAACACTGTAGAAGCAAACAGCTGCAGGAAGCTCATTTCTGATAATCATGCTTCGATTNTTGTACAGTTTACAGATACCACAATCAACACTGGTTAGTGTAAAGTGTACGATATTGATACAGTGTACACAGTACACTCACGGCATGAAAAACCCTTGACTATGGAATGAGATGTTTCTCGATAAAACAGGAAGCTCACTTTTCACACAGAATAATAATAATAATAATAATAGTAATAATAATAATAAGTGTAATGTAGACACCGCTATTAAGCTTATACTCTGCAGTGTAAAATACTGATAACCTAAAATTCTAGCAGGAACAAATTAAATAGAAAAACGAAAACGGTCTAAATATGTTTCGATAGTTAATAAGATTCTTCATATCACCTCTCAATCGATTGCCTATGGTTTTAACCTCACCAATCACAAGTTACAGACCACTCTGACTAAGATATTATCAGGGAAATGGAACGCTCGGGCAGTGATTAACATCAATCTTAATAGCTAATTCCCAGCATCTCACTGAAAGGATCAAGCAACCGATGGTGACAGCTGTGTGCAATTCCATTTACTCATCAAGAATATGGCATAGGTACTGCTCCAAACAATATAGCGGCTATATTGTTTGGAGCGATATTATAGCCGGCATGAATTCATTTGGTTAACAGCTGGGTGGCCTGGTGGTGTAGGCCCTTGCCACTGTTACCAATGACATTGGTTCGATTCCCATCGGTGGTTTTTCCATTTTTTTCACACTTGAATGTAAGCCCACTATCACACCACAATTCACTTAACCAGTTGAAACAGTTACAATGATGTTGATTCATGACTGAACAGTGTAAACCCACGGCATGGATAAACCATCGACTGAGATACCTATTCCTCGATAAAAAGTTATCAGGCTGTGATAACATGTTGCTGATGACTTCATTATTTATGACTCTATGATACATTAGACTATTTCCTTGTGTTTCAAAAATGACAAGGCACTATGTGAGAGCATCAACAAATGAGGCCAATTACCCAATGTTAGTCTGCATCAGCACCACACGAAGAAGTCACGTGGGAGTTATTACCTAATTATAGAGTGCTCTCCAGATTCATCCTGGTGGGGTCCCTGAATTTCACATTCTCGAGACAACATCATCCTGGAATCCATCTCGACGAACGCATCTTTCTTTTATAATAGCAAAAATGCTGAATCACTCTGTAATTAGATAATTACCCCCATTACCCCAATGGTGCTCTTTAGTGCCTTGTTGATTCCTGAACACAAGGAAATGTCTTTTTGCATAATCTATATGGCCAATCCGCCTATATCATTATGATCTGAAATCTTAACTGCGCCTAACCACTAGCAGTGCAGCATGACTCAACTTTGTCACATTTCTAACGACCCAGTGCAACTCCTACATCAGTAAATGCTCCTGAGATGTAGATTAGAGACCTCTGACATTACAACCCATTCATGTTATGTTCAAACTCAGCCATATTCTCCTAACGTGAGATTTTTAATAAACGGGGCTGTCCTTTGATCGGTCTACTGCGGAAATTATCCGCGTGCACAGTATAATTTTGTGACGCCTGTGGAAGATTCTCAAAACCGACTTTCCATCGCGCGCGAATGTCCAAAATGACCGGCCAACTTCAAATGAGCGCACTTCAATTGCTTATGTTCAATTAATTCAGATGATTTTAAATGTGATATGTCATCATATCATTCTTCTTAGCACCTCTGGATCATGTCAAATGATAAATAGTTTTTTTCATTAATAGGACAGAATGATAGATAGTAAAGATGTGGAAGTAAGTACATAAACCAAAATATTTGATTCAATGTTACTTCATGAAATGATTCATCTCAAAAAAGAAAGATATAATGTTATTGTAAAATGCTCAGTACAGCTGTAATATTGTATTACAGCATATAAATGGTGTAGAAGAAATTGATGACAAGTTAAGGAAACTTTTTGTGGGTGGTCTGAGTGAACATACGACTGAAGACTCAGGAAGGGCTTATTTCTCCCAGTTTGGAGAGGTAGAAAATATCAACATCTTAAGATATGATGATGGCAAATCAAGGTGGGTTTCTGTGATCATGATGGCAGATCAAGGTGGGTTTCTGTGATCATATAAAGTTATCTATAACTAGAAAACTGGTCAGGTATATAATAGAATATAAAGATTTTGCTATTAATAATAATCTTTACGATGCATCAGGAAAGTGATGCCCTGGTACAGATTGATTCTGCATCAAATACCAAATATTTACAAAAATCAAAAACTCGCATATAAATTAGTCAATATTAATGATAAATGGATTTTCTACTAGATAAAGGTGGATGTGAAACATTTCACATGACCTCATTTCTCAACAGAAATTTTGTAAAGGAGCACTTAGTCACAATTCCACCATTTTTTTCGGCATCTGGTGTTCTTTATTCCTGTGATATGGAAAAGAAGGCATAGTTGACAGACCTTTTCTAGTGATGTGGGGGCAGTCTGTCAAATATGCCACATTCTTTTTCATATCATGGAGTTAAGAATAAAGAACGCCAGATGCCGCAAACAGAAACAACCAAATCCTATTTGGTTTTGGGAAAAGTATCACTCTTTTTCATTGTTAGTCATGTGAATTTGAAATTTAGGTGTTTTGAGCGTAAATTGGCTAATGTAGCTCCAAACTCCAAATGCGTGCAAAAATCTAGAGCCAAAAATTCTGAAGCTATAGAATCCATCATAAAATCCATCAATTTTTCAGAGAAATTGTGCTCAAAAATTGGGTTTTTTCAACATGGCTTAAATCCTAGACAGGAACAGGAACAAATTTGCCAAATCCAGGCCAGGATCCTGGCTGCACTGGGATTCTGGTCAAGCCTTGCCCCTTGGTCAAAGCTTTGTAAGGGTTGATGATCCAATCACCCTTCAGAAAGTTTGGCTTCGTAACCTATGCAAGTGATGATGCTGCCAAGAACTGCCTGCATGAAAAGAAAAACAAAAACCATGCATTAGATGAGAAAGAAATAGAAGTCAAGCGGGCAATGCCTCGTGGTAATAAAGACAAGAATGCTAGCTTGAAAACTCATAAGATATTTGTTGGTGGATTGGATACTGATGTTGATGAAGAAACAAGTAATTTCTTTCTTACTACTACCTATATCTTTTACTGTATCTGTTACTACCCATTAATTATCATTTGCTGACCATTCCAAGATTTGAACTTGTCACGAGTTAACTTGCTTTCAGTTAAATCATACTTTGAGGATAACTTTGGTGCAACTGTTACCAAAGTTGATTTTATTAAAGAGAAGAAACAAGAAGGAAAAGAACAAAAAAGAAGACGGTTTTGTTTCTTGACTCTTGATGATACTGATCTTGTGGATGAGTTGTGTATCCGACATTTTCATGAAGTTGCTGGAACTCGAGTTGAAGTGAAGAAAGCCGAGCCTAAGGGATCTAGACAGCGGTATTATGGAGGCTATTATGATTATGGCTATGGTCCCTATCCAGAGTATGGAGCAGCCCCTGGATATTACCATGGACCACCTGAATACTATAACAGTGGATATGGCTATGGATATGCACCTCAGCATGGTAGGGAAATTTCCATTAATGTAAAACCTGATATTATTGCTTTTTTCGCAATTCCATCTATTTCAATCAATTTCATCATTATTTAACCCTTGGTAAAAAGGGGGCCGGGGGAACAAGGGGAACTTTGGGAAAGCCCCCAAAAATTTCTGAAGTTCCCCCAATAATGTTGCCCAAAACTCCTAAAAATTCCCCAACACAAGCCGCTTTCGGGGGGGTCTAAATTTATATCCGGTTGGTTTTTTTTGGTTCCAACAAGTCGATTGCAGTCCTCGACGCTCTTTCAAATGGCTCCAAAATTAACCCAATCTAACCTTCCAGTGACCCCATTTTGGGGGCCAAAACTTTTGCTGGATTTTTCGAAACTTGGCGGATTTTTCGCCATAATCTCCTTAGCAGTTTGAAATACCTATCCCAAAAAATCTTTATTTGTCAGATGTTTTGGAGGAAAAAATTTTTGGCCATGTTTTGGAGGAAAAAATTTATGGCCATGAAATACGTAAAAAAATTTGAAAAGCCGAAATTTTAATTCTTGATCGAATAGAATGCTGCTTGGTGCATAAGGAGATAATGATCCCAAAGTGACACCAAATTTCAGCATGACATCTCAAATGATGTGGACGTGCCACGCCCTCAAAATATCAAAACATCGCACCAGTTCAGGGTTAGGAAGCATCTGATTGTGTATGCCATAGAGATGGCTGACACCCTGTCATTGACAGAAAGTTTTTGACATTCTTTTCCA
Organism: Beroe ovata; assembly: GCA_946803715.1. NCBI lineage: Eukaryota > Metazoa > Ctenophora > Nuda > Beroida > Beroidae > Beroe > Beroe ovata. The sequence goes on along the minus strand of CAMPET010000229.1, from coordinate 57,696 downwards.
ACTCTTATGTAACTTTGAGCTCTGAATCAAACTGTGCAAGAATTTTTGCCAATCATTTTCGGTTTTGCCACAAATGCGCCAAAAACTGCTTAATGATCCCCCTATAAACCGTCACCATCGAATATTAACTTGAATTTTTGTGCATTTTCTTCTAAAATCCGTGAAAAATTATTCCCCACCAAAATTCAGGTTTTATAAGTACTTTAATTTTTTTGAATTTTCTGATCGACTTGGTTACTAAGACTTTTTATCTCTTCAGGTTATGGTTATGGGAATGGAGGCTATGAATACCATCAAAACAACTATTATGGAAGTCCTGGGGGTCGTGGCTCCTCCCGTGGACATGGAGGTTCCAATATCCCGGGAGGAGGGAGAAGAGGGAACAGTAATGGATCATCTAGAGGTGGTGCTCCCCATGTTCAGCAAGGCCGTAAAGCATCGAACTATTAGGTTGTTCTCTATATATAGTGGAACTTGTGTGCAACACAACTAGTTTCCAAATCCACCTCTGCTCTACTCCTTCTTGAGTTCTGATCATGTCATTTCAATGCATGACTACTTTTCATCTTATGACATTCAATGCTATTATGACCTGAATGGCTGAATGTGATATGATTAGAGCTGAAAGATATGAAGTAGAGGTGGTGTGCTTATGATGAATTTGTGGTATAAGGTATTGATACTATCATCACCACAGTACATCAATGCTCATTTCTTGTTAATTAGCAATGCAGCGCATCAAAACAGAAATCATGCAGTGTACTTTGAAGCTGTAAAATATAATAAATCCCTTCATCTTCTTTCTAACCAGTTTCTTCCTCAATGCAGAACAGTAACAGCCCTTGAAATGTCTTCAACTGTACACTGCTTTGTATAGATATATTGAGATCGAGATTAAATTTATTTTCATGTTTATATATATATAAGTTATTGATTGTGTGCTTTGTTTTCTACGCAAAGCTTTTCAATGAAGTTATTTCTGATGCAAATGCAGTATTGTATACAATTGCAAATGCATCAGTGAAGTCTGCAGCAGCATCAATTGAATTGTTGCCAAATCATGAAAGATTTTGCGTTTTTCAAGTATTCAAGTAATTGGATTAGAGGCAAATCTTTTGGTTATTTTAATGAAATGATGCTGCTAACACAAGTCAGTTTGAGCCCACCAAAAATTGCGATAAGCGAGATATCAGTTTAGGCCTAACCAGGCATACACTATTATCATCAGACCTCTCAATGTTGACACGCTTTTTTGCTAACAATTTATGACATCTGTTGGGGAACCTGGAATCAAATGTAACATCGTTTTGCTTTTAGGTTAAATGGCGCTCTATCAATTAACCAGGCTCCTATTTCTTTCCTTAAACTCCACAAATATCGGAGTGAAGAAGGAGTTGAATTTAACTTATATATTTATTTGAAAACATCGTTGTCGGAATAGGATACTACACATAACATCTGATACTGCATTGAATTATTAAACTTCCATCTTGCAATTATTCTGTCCGGGCATTTGTTAATTTCGATTTTTGTATATATCTGATCTGGCTTGATGTGTCATCCCTTCAGAGTGACAGGGTTTGGACACTAAAGTTTACACCTGATTATTTATGGCCATAGCACTTTCAGTGACTGAGGGGATGTTACATTGCTTTAAAAGACCTGATGAGCATTAGGAATTGTGAAGATCTCAATATTTTTAAGAATATAAAGTAGAAACGGATGTTAGAACCAATGTTGTTGAGGGTGTTGAGCTTCATATTTTTTCCTACTGCTATTCAGGTCATTTATTTAGTTGTTGTTGTTATTATGTAAATTTCATTTTGAAGTTTAAATTATTCTTTCATTGCTTTTCATTGTTTGAGCACTTGGGGCGTTAAGGGTGCATTTACCCATTTCGGGTGCGTTGAGCGACAAGTCATTGGCTGTTAACTATCCCTATATGATGTGGAACATTGCCAGAAGTCACATGACTCAAAAATGCCAGACCATTCTCCAATTGTACCCCAGAACCCAACCACTTATCAACGTAAATTGAATATAGCGGTTGATATGCATCTCAAGCTCGATTTTTGTTATATTCCACATTTAGCAGGAACCGTTATGACCAAAGCAAAACATGGGGGCTCTCCAGTGGAACAGTTCTGCTAGGAAACTCAGTTCCTAGCCGCTTTATAAACCGTGATTGATGATGCTCTTCTTTGATTCGATGTAGTATGTACCGGTCACAAAATCATAGCAGACTTCCTTGACAGTGAAACAATCCAGGTAAGTCTTATTCTATTGGGTCAAGGAAATCACAAAAGTTGTGAGTAACAGATTTGTTTCATGATTGCTAACTTAGTAAAATCCAAGGATTCTACTTCGTAGAAATATTAAACTGCTAAAGATACCCTGACAACTGCTTGTGTGTGTGTACCCTGTGTTTGTGTGTGTGTGTGTTTGTGTGTGTGTGTGTGTGTACTGTGTGTGTGTGTGTGTGCGAAAAGCATTATTGATCTAGAGAACAGTTCTCGATCATTTTATCTGTTACTGATGCAAGCAGCGTTTACTTTGACCCTCCGCTTTTCTACTGATCGATAACCTGCTGGATAGTGGATATGACTCCTAAATAACATTGTTTATTAGATTCTTCAATTGGTTCAATTTCTGAATTGATTGAGTGTGCGCTAAAGATAAACAACAAGGAGTTGAGAAATCTCACCATGAAATTTGATTGGGCAGCTTATTTCTGCTTCGTATAGACTCCATAATAAGCATTACCTAAGCATTACCATAATAAGCATTACCTAAAAAGTCGCACTAAATACAAAATTGGTGAATATGGGTGAATATTGGTGAATATGATATCCATAATGATATCTTCATATTTATTAAAAGACGTATGGGCCGATTAAACATATCGGCCCGATTAAAGATATGGGCCGATTGTTACAGAGAAAAAGCTCTCTGGGTTTAGATTTATTTTCGCTAAACAACATGTACAGAATACTAGAATACACGTCATTGTTCAGATTCATATTCCTTTTCCCTCATTGTCTCTCAGATTGAAACTATTATATGTGACTTAATGTAACGATCAAATACCAGGTTGAGTCAACTCCGGATAAACCAAGAGGAACAAATAACGAATGTCTAAAGACAGAGGAAAAGCAAAGTTTCAGTAATAATATCACTGGGGGATTAAACTAGTTTCATATGATCTTCCAGTCCATCCGAAATTCAATGTGAATTAGAGAATTCGTCCCTGACGTCACAGGTAAGGTTGTTGAGTTGAATATCTTTATTTTGGTGTGGTGTGATTTGTGTCATAAGCTTGAAATTTCTTTATTCTGCATAAAAATTCCCAAAACTTACTTCTTAAATCAATTCCAGGATACCACATAACCGGTAATAATCGAAACGATAGTTCTTGTGAAAAGCCGACTAGATAAACCTATAAGAACAGCCAATTTCCACATTGTTAGCCGACTCAAGCACCGACCTAGATTGACTAGTCTTCCTAAAGGTGCTGCAAATTCCTAATCGAAGCTATCACCGCCCTAGTCGATAATAAAGTCCTTGTAAAGACGGTGAAGTATTTGAAATGGGCAAGATGTCACTTTTACTTGCAGCAGATGAATAAGTTCAGTTGATACAGCAGAAACTGTGAACTAGATCCCAAATTATCGTATATGCTTGAATGATATTTTCTAAATTTGGAAGATTTTTATTCTTTCTTTTTGCAACCTTCAATTGTCAGACCCAATCACTCAACATCAAATCTCAATCTGAGTAGTATTGTATCAATCGATAAATAATTTGATAACTGTTTAGCAGAGACCTCCTATTAGCAGCTCTGTTAAATCATGTCTGAGGTAATAAGAAATTCGTCACAATATCACTCCACTTGTTATGTGCAACTTGATTCAACTGAATATTATACAATCTCAAGTTTTCTCTAATAAGTTGCTAAAGTGCTCCTCACCTACAGGTTGAATCTGCCCCAGCTGAAACTCCGGCTGAGAACACAGGAGCCGGTGAGGAAACGAAAACAGAAACTGAGCCAGAGCCCGAAGTGGCCCCCCAATCAGATCCCACAAACGAGCCCGAAACTAAAATGGAGGATGCTCCCGCTGAATCAGCACCAGAAAAAACTGAACCTGCGGAAAACGAAAATTTGAGGAAGATTTTCACTGGTGGATTAAACCGTGAAACGACTGATGAGGAAATGAGAGAATACTTTGCCCAGTTTGGAGAAATTGTGGATTGTATTATTCTGAGAGATCATAGGAATGACAGTGAGTATAGTTGAACTGGCTTCATATATCATGTTACTCGGGTAATGTGAAATGTCTCCTGGGTTGTATTGACCGAGAGGTTTCCTAGATCATGCAAATTGGATCCAGCCTCCAGGTTTATCTTGACAATAGAGATGGTTTTTATTTAGAGATGGTTTTTATTTAGTTGGGGAGGGGTCCCAAATGATTTTGATCACGTGACAGCGTTTCTTGATTTTTATTGGTTGTATCTTTGTTCTCATTGGTCAATTGCTGTCACGTTAATGAAAAAATTGGGATCCCTCCCAAGAATACCATTCTCTATAGTGTACACAAACTATAATATGAAGAAAGGTACTCAAACTGCATTATTTCAGATAAGAGCAAAGGTTTTGGATTTGTGACCTACCAAACAATTGCCGATACAGATGCCTGTATAAAAAAGAAGAAAACCGAGGAAGGCCATATTTTGGGGGATAAAAAGATAGAAGTCAAAAGAGCCATACCAAAGGAATTCGAGGCGTCACAGCATGAAAAATCCCAAAAGTAAGTTTTCTTCATTCTGATTTAATGTAGATCATTCCACAGGATTGCCTTGAATTATGAATTATCTAAGGAATAAATTTTGATGTGCAGGATGTACATCAACCTTGGTAAGGTGAGGGAAGGTATTACAGAAGATCAAGTGAAGGAATACTTTGAGTCGAAGTACGACTGTAAGTGTGATCCAGTGGAGTTGATAAGAGAAAAGAAGGATGACACACCAGAAGGAGAGGAGCCCAAACTCCGGGGATTTGGTTTTGTCACAGTTGATGACATGGATGCTGTAGACAAGATCGTTATTGAACGTAACCACACCATCAACGGAATCACAGTGTTCGCGAAGAAAGCCGAGCCCAAAGGAGGCAATAGAGGGGGACGAGGGGGAAGGGGAGGCCGAGGTAAATTCCCACTCTGCAGATATGATTCCTGTCGATATAAAACTTGATAAATCCACCCACTAACCACACGATTCTCCAGGTGGTAGGGGTGGCAGAGGTGGATTTGATGGAGGCTATGGTGGCGGCAGGGGAGGGTATGGAGGTGGTGGCTACGGTGGCGGCGGATACGGTGGCGGCGGATACGGTGGAAATTTTGGTGGCTACGGAGGTCGTGGATTCGGTGATGGCTATGGCAGTGGAGGCTATGGCGGCGGTGGCTATGGCGGCAGGGGTGGTGGCAGAGGGGGCTATGGAGGCGGGAGGTATCAGCCTTACTAGAGATACAATAGTATGTCACCGGGTGTCCCGGTTCTATTCCATCTGTTACCGACCAAGATTACACCAAGAACTGCATTAACTCACAGATATATATATCATGTCATCTCGGTAAACACTGACGAGGAGACTCAAATGTGGAGGAATGTAACCTCTTCTTAAACTAGACAAACGAGTGTCAACTGTTGGCAATTTGCTGATTGGAGCTTTGAAGATAGCCTTTCAATTGTTATCAATCTATTTTACAAATTTTACAAATTCTTTTTAATTTGTTTCCTTCACTGTTTTCATTGCTGAATGATTCAAATGTTGTGACTGATCCTGATTGAATACTTCATTGGGTATGATCGTTATATTGATCAGCACAATGTTCTATCATAGCGACATGCTATTGGTAAAATCGTGCCCGAAAGGGAAATGCCTATGGAAACTATTGTGTCACTACGGCTGTTGTCATGAATACAGTTGACAAAATGCTGCTGTCATGATGCCACACTGTCAATATTGACTGTCATGAGCCTGGTGAGACGAAGAAGCTCACTTGGGATCAGAATTTCAGTGAAGGTGAGTGCTCATTCCTAGGGAATGTCTCGGGATTTGTTCTGATGAAGATGCATAAGTTGGCGCACCAAGTCATCTGAACTCAATCCCAATATTGATACCCGGTGTTCTCTGACTGAATGAACACTGTGTCACTTCGGTTCGTTATCACTGTACAGAATGTATATGCGGCTGAATCAACATTTGAGTATTTCCAGCTTCCGGAATCAGTTAATTTATCCTCACCTCAGGAATGGGAGTGTGAGGAGAGTCGAGTATTCTGATCGATGAAGGACGAAGTTCCCCGATTCATGCTCAATGCAGCAATTGCAATCGTTATGGACCTACCAGAAATGCAACTTCCCTTATACCACTTCGGCTCAAGTTGTCAAGAAATGTGTTAAGACTGATTTGATGCATTTTCAGACGTTCGTTTTGTGTAAATTCTATTGTAAGCTGCAAAATCAGTAAACGATTCCAAAAATTTGAATCTCGGAGGAATGTAAAGTATGCCGCGGCTCAGCATTTCAGCGCCAATTTTTCTGAAATTGCGCGCTGGAAGGCCACGTACAGAAATATGACGATCATGCAACCTATATCGGATTTTCATTGGCTAACGATCTTGTATTTGCTTTGTTGACTGACTGTTCATGAAGAATGGTGTGAAATTTACTCAATTTCCATTCATATGTGACCAATGAGTCTAGATCCAATATGGACCGCCCTTAGCCCGTTTTGTGCCCCAAATCTCATAACTGTGAACTGATATCTGGTATACTTAGGGATCTGCCTTGATTCTCGATGGCCAATCTTCTTCACATGACTCACTAGATGGTAATTGACCAGCGAAAACTTTGATCAGACTAATGATTAATGAGATACGATGCTGAAAATTTGTGACCCTTCCCCAGAAATACCATCTTTAACAAGTTCTTCACCAAATATGTTGGATTTTAACTATGATTGTCTCAGCTCAATCATAATTCATACAACCCATATAGTTGGTAGAAGTCAACACTTGACTCTGCAGTTGAATGAGGTGGGTTAACTTCTTGGTATTTGGTAACCTGTGCGCATTGAGAACTATACCGTTGACCCCATGTAGCTACCGACGGTCCATCTCACTAGTCACTATAAGCCTGATCTGGATTTGTACTAGCGCGCGGATACGGCGCGCAGCGCATGCAAGAGAACAAAGCGTACTGAATGTGAAATTGTGTACCTTTCATGAAACTTTGTTTTCGCGCGTCACAAAAAGTCACTGTCAATCAGTGAGTTGACTCAGTTTCACATAAAAATCACCATAAGTTGTGAAAATAAAGCTCGTTTTCTATTTCAACGCAATCTGTATTTACAAAAAGTTAGCACTTTTAAGCGATGAAAGGATGGAAACATATCCTTCAAAGCGATAAACATCAGTCGTCTAACTGTTAGTCCCTGATAAATCATGAGGTAACGTCTATGATAAACATGCAGTTGGTATACATGACTTATCCTTTCGACTATAAATGTTGGTTGTAATCGACATTGGACGCGTATCGAAACTTTAATTGATACAGTAGGATATGCAAACTGTAAAATGTAAATGATCGAACAATGGACAACACTTCCGATTTAAATCATAACAGCACCTCGATATTGATCATTCATACTAAACATAACTCTAGACTAAAACACGTGCACTATTTGGCATTGTTATCTACCACATGGCTTCATGATGGTGGGTCTCTCGCGATGAAAACACTTGCGGTGATAGCACCTGTGACACCTGTGACACCACCTGTGACAGCGGTGACACCACCTGTGACACCACCTGTGACACTTATCGTAGTGTCCGACTCCAGTTTATGGGGTCGAGTTTGAACAGCCGTCTTTCGAACTCCACTTTGTTCTGATATGAGGCTCGTTTCTTCTCGGCTAAGTCTTCCATCAACTGTGAATTGATGGATTAAAATAACTAAATAAATTCATTTGACTCTGTGTTATCTCATATATAGTACCTACAACTAATACCTACAAACATAGTACCAACAAACATAGTACCTATAAACATAGTACCTACAAACATTGTATCTACAAACATAGTACCTACAACTAAACATGCAGTACGATTAAGTTGCACGTTTGTTTCCCTCATATTCAATAGTCACATGATAATAGTTTACAACACGCGCGTAACCCCAAGTCACGCGTTACCCCGGGTCAGATGTTCCCCCAAGTCACGCGTTACCCCAAGTCACGCGATGGTGTAACCCGAAGTCGCGCAGTATTCTATTCGTCAAATTTTGTTATGAAATAAATGGGTCTGAGATTTGGGTGTTCGCTTGAACGAACAATTCCCATTAGAGCCCTGGTCCCCACAATCATACATGCAGATTAAATTTCCCAGCTTCATTATAGGGGTGACGACCGGAATTGCATGACATATTATACACTTGCCTAGCAACGAAAAATGTGAACCTAAATCGAATTACACAGTCACTCTAAATACAAGTGGTTGTTGCTATGGCAACAGAGACACATTTATTACAACATTGCTAGGAATTAATATGGTACATCAGGTGGAAACTCTCCTCTTGCTGACGTCACAAACGATTAAAATACGAATCTAATATGTGATGATTAATTCACCCTAGAGAATCTGTATCATTCTTAAACTAATGAGGGGTGAAAAATGGTTCGTTTTAGGAAAATTTCACATGGAAAGGTCACTGCACAATGCACATGACGGTATCAGCCGAAGGGGGGGGGGGGGGGGGGGNTTAAGTTGCACGTTTGTTTCCCTCATATTCAATAGTCACATGATAGTTTACAACACGCGCGTTACTCCAAGTCACGCGTTACCCCAAGTGACATGTTACCCCAAGTCACGCGTTACCCCGGGTCACATGTTCCCCCAAGTCACGCGTTACCCCAAGTCACGCGTTACCGCGGGTCACATGTTAATTGTTATCCCAAGTCAAGCGATGGTGTAACCCGAAGTCGCGCAGTATTCTATTCGTCAAATTTTGTTATGAAATAAATAGGTCTGAGATTTGGGTGTTCGCTTGAACGAACAATTCCCATTAGAGCCCTGGTCCCCACAGCCATACATGCAGATTAAATTTCCCAGCTTCATTATAGGGGTGACGACCGGAATTGCATGACATATCATACACTTGCCTAGCAACGAAAAATGTGAACCTGAATCGAATTACACAGTCACTCTAAATACAAGTGGTTGTTGCTATGGCAACTGAGACACATTTATTACAACATTGCTAGGAATTGATATGGTACATCAGGTGGAAACTTTCCTCTTGCTGACGTCACAAACGATTAAAATACGAATCTAATATGTGATGATAATAATCTCAAAATAGTGGTATTAATTCACCCTAGAGAATCTGCATCGGGGGTGAAAAATGGTTCTTATTAGGAAAATTTCACATGGAATAGTCACTGCACATGACGGTATCAGCTACATGTAATTTCATAACGAATACCAACACTAATCAAGATGTCATTAATTAGAAAAATTTACATCGCGTGCTCTCACCCTCTTATTTTCGTCCCGATACACTCGACAATTGATTCTCCGTGTCATGTCAGCTTCCCGATCAGCCTTCATCGCCGACTGTGTCTCCTCCCACGACTTGATAGTACTGGAGGAAAATAGCTAGTTTTTGAAAAATAACTAGTTTTTGAAAACAAAACTTTTGGCTCCATGCCAACGAGATTTGTCTCACTTTTGGACTGCCGAATCAAACTCCTGTCTTTTCCTCCAGCTCTTCTCGTCCATCTGACTCTTCAAGTAACTCCTATAACCTTGCCTGCAGATATCATCATCAATCTCACGAATAAACAATCAATGAAATAATTTATCGAACAAACAAACAAACAGACAAACAAACAAACAAACAAATACTAACATGAATTGTTCTCTCTCGGTGAATTCTCCGTAGATGGGGAGCGCCCAATTTTCGTGTTGTCGAGTGTAGACTGCCCGTTTTCGGCGTTGGACCGCACTCTGTATCCTATCGTTTGTATGCTGCGATGGGAGAAGCGTTACATTTCCACAAACATTTCCATATTACAATGTTTCTCATACTTGACCTCCTACCAACCTTTATCATATTTCTAACTAATTATTGATGTTTTTTTGCTCATGCGATATCGTTCCTAACTATTGTGATACTGTTACCTACGTATGTCAAATACTCATACACATTACCACCTCCATAGATAAGATTCTATCAGAGCAATCCTTATCTAATTTTAAATGTTATGGCAAACACTAAACATGCTATTCCGTGAGTTTAGTTTGAGAGATCTTGTCCACATTGCGCTATATTTGAGCATTAACTCCCCCACTAACAAGATTAATCAATGGCCTGTAGCGCTCACTATGCTATAGTCCCTAGGAATAACGCATGACACACACACACACACACACACACACACACACACACACACACACAAGTGTGAAGTTGGAATGAACACACCCTGAAAAAGGAGTATTAGGTTTCAGGAACAAGTCATGATTTTGTGGTGTAAGTTTTGTGTTTCAGTGTTTTGAATGCATGATCCGTTACCATGGCACCCAGGAACAGAGACTCAGAGGAAAATTGAGAAGGATGAAGGTAGGTTAAGAGAAGGGGAGAGAGGGGGAGAGCAGTGGATTAAGCTGGAGGAGAACTGATTTTTTTGATTGATCTAGTGAAAAAGCAAGTTTTGAAAAAGCACATGGCATAATCATTAATCAATAATAATTCTTATTGGCGAACCACTCCCACAACACGACCCCCCCGCATACGTACCTTAGAGAGATGGTGCATGTTGGTACCCATTCCATATCCCCTGAGGGGAGCACCAGCGTACGGGTAGGGCGGTCCTATCGGCTGAGATGTCTGTTCTTGTAGAGGAACAGCCAGGGGGATCTTACGGGTATCCTTCTGGAAATCCTCTGGGTTTGGTACTGCAGGGGGAGAGATGGGTGGTGGTGACGAAAAGAGGGAGGGAAGAGGAAGGGGTGCTATTTATTGTGGTTTTTCAGACTAATGCGTACTTCGCTATTCGCTATTGATCAGAGGCTATTGATCTAGACTACCGCTATTGATCTAGACTACCGATCAGTGATTTGGAAATTGGAATGAAAAAGACTACGCAACCCCAATTACTAGCCAATTTGTACAATTACTAGTCAAGTTGTACAAACTAATTTGCAATTATTAATCCAATGATTGCAAAGTAATTCCCCGGCTCATACCTGGTTGCAGGCTCATACCTGGTTGCAGGCTCATACCTGGTTGCAGGCTCATACCTGGTAGATTTGACGTACTCTTCAGGGCATGAACTAGTTGATGATGGGCTACAGCACTGGAACACGTTTTGATTGGTTGCAGTTTCCTCCTTCCCTTGAAATTCCTATCCTGTACCATGATCCACTGGGGAGTGGATTTATCCATGCTAACAACGTGTGATGATGGTCGCGTTAGAGAGGGGCGGGAGGGGAACTTGGGAAGGGAGAAAGTATAGTGGTGATGGATGAGGGGGATCAATATTAATCTGGGAGAACGATGTTGATTTGCCATTTCTTGTCAAATAAATCAAAATCTGCATCGTCGATAGTAGTCCAAATATATCGTCACAAATAACTAAATAACAAATTTGACACTTGATCTATAATCTTACACTTTAATTTCTGATCCACAGTTTCATCGAAAACTTTCCATTGAGACAGTTTAATGTTATCAAGGAGAGTTTGAATAGATAAAAGTGACTCGAAAGAGCTTCCTATTACGTTTCCTATCAGTTTCCTATAACGTTTCGTGGCATCAAGAAAATTAATCCGAAAACTTTTCTATCAAAAAATCTAGCAATAACTCAACTATGACACAAACATACTCGAACATATTATTTCTGACTCAATTAATCCAGCTATTATTCCATATAAGGAATAATGTCACTGAGTTGGCGGTACTGACACACTGGGTGAACTCGACACCACTGTGAGAGGGGTGAGGGGCGTTGCCGGTGTCCAATTCTCCGTGTTTCTCACGTCCTCTATGTCCTGCTCCGTGTGTCGCTGCTGCCACTTCACATGACCTTCAGGAACTGTGGACCTAATGGTAAAAACAGTTGTCACAGCTGTCGCACTGTCACACTGTCAAAATGTCATACTGTCAAAGTGTCATACTGTCACAATCTCACAGTGGGCGTTGAGTAGGGGCTTGGATGTCAACAACCAACGATGAAAATGAATTATTGCAAGTATCAACATGAAGATGGTTTCTTATCAATGATACAGATTTCAGGATAAGTTATGAAAATCTCTCAAAATGGCGAGAGAATGAATACACGTATCTCAATGAATCGCATGATATCATGAACGTCTAGGCAGTAGTGGAAACTGTTCTGATGAACACCCACATAAGAGAGCTAATCTTACTAATGAAGTTGGAGATGAGCGTATAGTGTCTAGCATTTAATGAATATATGTTCAATATGCTGTGAAAAACACGTGACATGCCATGTTGTCACATGACAAACAATGTCAGGTCACGTGTGAATAGGTAGTGATTCTAACTCAAATTGAGAGATTTGTATCTGTTGACGTTACCCATTGGTAACTTGGTAACAGCGAAGTACTGATAACAGAAACAGGCAGCAGGGAGACACTGGTAACATTGAGACAATGGTCCAACGTAAGAGAAACTGGTAACAGTGACAATGGTAACAGAAACTGGTAACAGTGTGAGACATTGGTAACAGAAACTGGTAACAGTGTGAGACACTGGCAACAGAAACTGGTAACAGTGTGAGACAATGGTAACAGAAACTGGTAACAGTGTGAGACACTGGCAACAGAAA